>JAQIXS010000271.1:0-54139 GCA_034700785.1 Rossiulus vilnensis | reverse complement strand
GTTTGTAGCTCAAGTACTCAAAAAACTACAGAATATGAAATTAGATAAACCGAAATAGTAACGCTTATTATACAACGAATTTCCGCTGAATAAGCTTTTCACAAATTCAGTTTATGATAATAATTAAGCGCCGTCTTTGAAGTACGTCTATAAAAATTTAACGAACGCTAAAAGAAAACCTAGACATGAATTTAGGTCTCGAAGAAGGTGAGTGCTCAAGTCGATTCAGCAAACAACCTGAAATCGATGTGCATGTATGTATACATGTATAGTCGAAATAAGTGTAGTGGATATAGACTGAGTGTGGGGGTGGGGCGGGGAGGGCATACTTTATAAATACAGCGGAAGATGAGTGCATTTCCCTTGAGATTAATTTGTAATATTCCAGAATATGCTATTTAGACGTAACATGAACCTACATGAATGGTGAATTATACGTGTATAATAGTAGCTATAGATGACATACGAAACCTCTATTCAACATACTTAATTTCGGTCTAAAAAAATACTTCGAGGATGTTTGGAAAAGATTGATTGAGCTAGTATTAAATTGCAATGGTATCGCAAGAAGAAAAAAATGTAATGGAGATAACATGAAAAAAACAGGATACAATTCGATGCCATACAAAATAAAATGTAAATACCATTAAACGTCCTGTGACTTATTCATATATCATTGCGCATCGTTAAATTGAAGATAATTTCTACTACCGATGAAAGCAATATTTATGCAAAACGTTCGCTACATAATATTTGCGCAATCAATATCAATTTTCTTAGCACAATAACCCATCGTTTATCGTCCATATTTATTTTATAAAATGATACGGGAAATCCCATACTTATTTACAATTACTGCAAATTAATAACAAACAACTATCTATATAGCATTTATTTCAAATTAATCCCATGCATACGCTAGCATTCGTTAAAAAAACTAAATAAAAAAGAAAAAATATCAAAAATAAATATACTGCAAAAAACAATACTTCTACGAAACTAAAACATTGCATGATCTGCACACGAACAGCATACTGTATGAAGTAAAATGTTATTATTCGATGGAGATGCAGTTTTCGTAGTCATAACTAAGAACGTTTGTTGAATCACAAGTATTGTTCACGTTATGGTAAAAAAGTAAAACTGCTAACACTAGTAAAATCCGTTTTCTTATTCGTTCGAATAAATTCAAAAGGCATGGCTAAATATCTGCCTAGGAAGAAAATAGCTAGCAACGAAGAAAAGACAAACGGAGGATTTTTAAGCTGGACCAAACAGCATTTCGTGAATGTGCGCAAATTATCGCATAAAACACGCCTGGCTACTCTGCATTCGCTCATTACCAGGTTAATTACAAGTCAAATAGATTAAATGGCGATGTTTCTCGAGGTCATGATACTACAGATGGTCATCTGGCAACCAGGCCAACAACACGCATTGTTAAACAGCCATAGATTTCATTTATGCATTGCACATGTACATACAATGTTAGCAATTTCATCCGTCACAATTTTCCACGTGTTGCGCTTCACGAAATTATTAACAGCAAGGAAATCCAAATGCGGATTTGCAAAACGATGAAAACGATGTCATAACATCGATCGACTTGAAGTTAATGACCTCAATCATCTAACAGAGCAGATTTTTATCGTACGTTTTTTGTTTGTAATATATAACATGAAATCGGTTAAGAAGTCATTAACGATCAAGGTACATGTATATCACATTATCGGCGTATTAATTGAGTAGCCACATGAAACAAAAAAACCCCCTGTTTTATTCAAATAAAAATATTTTTAAATAATTACTCGTTAAAAATGAATTCACAATGCGGCTTATTAATATTTACAGTCACGAATGAGATGTTGAGAATTTCCAAAAAATTCAAGAAATGAACAGCGCATCGTGAAACCCCATGAATTTGTGAGTTTGGTAGATTTGTCATTTCTGAAACAATGGTGCTCTATGAGATAACGATTTACATAGTTACTCCTCCTGTCAATTGCAAATCTTTTGAGTTTTATCACTGTTGAAATACGTGTGATATAGTCTTAAAACATTACAACAAGACCCATTTCATAAGTTGTATAATTTTGCGGTATAAATTTGTTCTTATTATAAGTGCAATTAAATTAGATATTACATTTCGGTTATAAATATTACTAATCAATTGAATTCCAATCCGTTGGCAAAAAGTGTATAACATTAGTCAGAAATTAAGGATTCGTTAAATACAATATGCGAATTTTTTGAAAGCTACGATCAGAGGCCATGAATTGTAGCCTAATTATTTCCAAATTAATTGCAAACTATATATGTTCACGATTTGCCCTTCCTAATGCTGGCACTGAGTTCATGATGCTTTTCAAATCCGTTTCAGAGACATTTTATTTCGTTTTATGGAATCGTTCCGTTGTATCGTTCCTTCGTAAGCCCCAATGCACAAAATGACATCTTTTAGAAATTATTAACACGAACAAGTGCCTAAACGAATTGAGTTGAAACAAATTTGTTAAGTATCGCGAATCGTCTCTTTGAAACTTTGATAACGCAAGTATTAACCCGAGCGCTCGCATTTACTCTAACCTTTCCTGACAATTTGCTCATTTTTATTACGCAATGTTACGCGTTAAATCATGCTTATTCCGAAGGGTGCCATTTTGTTTAAATTCTCACACGTGTTTATTGGTATGCGTACGCTTGTGTATAAACACGACATAAACCTCGCTTCATGCCCTCCAATTTTTTCGCCATAAATTCATATTTGCAGTCGCACGCACGACATTATATTCCCTTAGTTGGCAGATATTAATCGAAATGGCGAACAGCTCTCACGGCCAGTTATTCAAACTGAAATCGTTACGTGCGCATAAAATTTGAATATATATTGACGATAAATCGAAATTATACCTAGGCGCTATTCAACAGGTTTCCAGCATGCGTGCGAATTTTGCCCGAGAATATATAAGATGCTCTGATTACGGCTATGAATGGATTTCAGATTACCGAAGATGCTGCACTTACTTAATATGTTTACTCCCGCTTCTTAATACCTACAGGTTATATGAATATTTTTAATCGAGGGGGAGCTTTCATTACAGCATAAAGACATTATGATAATTCGCTGTTCGTAGAGAATTAGTCAGCCTTTTTATCGTTCAATTAAAGCCGCATAAAATTGCACACTACAGGTTTTTTTTTCCTTCTTATTTTGGCTGAAAAAACTCCCACGACAATTTTATGCAAAACCAAACTCCTGCATATCTGCGTGTCCCATCGTATAGTGTCTTTTAAAGGATTCGTGAAAAGAAAATGATTATCCTCGCATACGATTACGACGATAACCAATTTCCATTTCAAAAGACGTGGGTTTGCATAAAGCTATTTCATTTGCCCGAAGCCGTGTTTATGGAAGAGATTATGACGTTAATATACTGCGCTTATAATATTATAACAAATGTCCACATGGACGGGGAAGAAATCGACGTTTCACGGCCCCATGAATTACCTTATTTAAGTCCGTGTTTAATTACGGATTAATTGACAATAAAACTATATATGAATGTAATTTCAGAAACATAGTCTGATTTACAGCTTATATTGTAAGCATTTCCTTTAGCCTATTGGCAATAAGTTTGTGATCATGGCAATAAAACCAGTTTGTTTATAAAATTTCGCTAACATACCATTGTATTTTAATATGTTCGGTCATAAAAAGAGGATTAAATGAACTCTCCCAATAACCTTCATGTATTTATCAAAAATATATGGCACATACATGTAGCCTACCACAGTTGTATACAAAATACATAAGTTAAACTACACGTATACTAGACAAATTATATAAATAATATTGACTTCAATCTATCGGATGAAAACGAATGATCAGATGATTTCAATTCAGTTATTTTAATGAAAGCTACTTTACACCATCTGCTTTAAGTTTGATGCTGTTTGAAATTAATAAAAATAACTCAATTTACCAAGGGGCGATTTCTTTCATAAAATAACAAGCGTAGACTTAATGTAGATATTATTAATTATTGCTACTTACAACAAAATCCAAGAAAATGGTAAACGAACATCAACCATTTTTCAATGTTAGTCTTACCTGCAAAATAAAATTACGAATTAAAAATCTAGAATAAATATTTTTGGCTAAAAATTTCTTTCTCAAAGCTGAAAATTGGTTTTAATCGGAGAATGCACTAATCGTATTTTGCGTTACTCGTCCTTTAATTAAAACACGAGAATGCAAAAGGACTTTACATTCCCACATCAAAGGTCAGACGAACATGGTTTCAAGGTCTACTGTTGATATACATGTACGTGATTAATACGATAAACTATACCGATAATTATATTGAGGAAAACAGTATTTGCGTCATTCGGTGTCAGGAAAAGTGACATTTAAAGGGCACAATTGCTTTCTGGTATAAAGCAGGCACTCTAAATTGTGAATTAAACACGCCGACAGATTCAATTTCAAGTCGAAGCTGGCATGAAATAAATGTTAATCAACATGCAGTACTACCTCATATTTATTTATTGATTGGAAGCATCAAACAAATATTAACTTTTCGGGGTCAATTTGAAGAATCGAACGATAAATGAATGCGGAACCATTTACTCAAATACCAGAAAAGAAAGATAAAGTTGCGCTATTCAAATATTTGAAATAAATTTGCCATCAGTATAACTGAAGCAAATAGATGGAATTCTTTTGAAAACCTGCAGTGCAGTGGTGGGAAATACTCACCACGCTTAAAAGTACTGCATTTAATTTTCATTTAATTGATGGGAGTTTCCACAAGACTATGAAGTAGTGGAGTTACATTAAGGGGCAACTAAATACAGGGTAACGCAAAATGTAATCGTTTATAACAACACTTTGTAAGCACATTTATGCTCACATTTCAAACAATCACTCGCTTTTTAAGAGATGCTAAAGCATTGTTTAAACCACTTTAGAGAAAAGTTAACTTGCTATCAATTAATTTATACAATTGGAAAACCGCAGGTAAAACACTCGTATCGTGATATTTTGTATATACTGTACATGTATAAATAAGTAAAGCACTTACGTTCATGTAGATTAACTGAATTGGTAGCTGCGCCGTAATTCTAACAAAGAGTGACTGGCAAAGCAGGTTTAAAATGCTTTGAGTTATGGCAAAGAAATATACGAAACTATGAAAACTGAAATGTTCATTTCGGCGAAGATGAGTGTTAAATTTAATAAACGTAATTTCCGTATTAATTAACAAGCTGCCGACTGATGCAGGCAGCTTGTTAATTAATATCAAAATGTACATGCACACTATATGACTAACCTACAGTGTATTTAAGTTAAATTGTTGAAATCTCTAAGTCGATTTACACGTTTATAACGTAAGATGCAAAAACAATGCTGATTTCGCTTGTTTCGGCCGCAGAATGAAATCGGGTTCCATACTTTAGAATTTAGCTGAAAATGGAACTCCCAACAGCACGCGCAATGACGTCATCGTTAGTGTCGCTCCAGCGCCACGTAGTGACAGAGGCGAAAAATAATTGCATTTACATTGAAACCTGTCAAATTGACCACTTTGTTATATACACTGTACATGTACAGCAGTCTAAATAACCCACCTACATGTGTCTAATTCATATTGAAGGATTTTTTAGGGTCCGCTGAAAAAGCCTACACCGGTACTGCTAATGTTAATTTTTTTTCTATATGTTGACCATCTGCCTACCTTGACCACCGACAATTTTTTCTGGGTTCCTTCGTACTATAGCAACTCTACATATATTCATGCATACAGTAAATACACTTTAAGTATGCTATTTAGTCAGGGAAATGCGTCTGTACGGAGAAATTTCCATAAAAAGTTGTGAAGTGTTTGGACAGTTTTGAAAACTCTGAATCTTCCAAACGTAAATTCCACACTGTAATTTCAAATAAATTGCACCATAATACTGATGTTTTCTTAACGTCATCAAGTAGCTCGAGTGATACATATTCAAATGTACAATACACGTTTTTGAAGCTACAAGATCAATATTGATTGTAAAAATTGACTTTATGTTCTTGTAATTTTTAGTATGGCATCAGTAACATCAAATTTCACACTTTAAAGCCAGTTGCACCAACAAAAGTTTAGCAAAACCCAAGGTAAACCTCTAGTTAACTAAGGATAACAATTGCACCACAGCTAATAGGCAAGGTAAACCCAAGGTTTGTAATATAAGATAAGTTTCCCAGAATTCCTAGCTTCAAAGGGCCATCTCCACGTATACTTCAACCTGGGTTCAAAATCCCTATATTCTAAAAACCCTTAGGTTCAATGCCGCAAAAACGCTCGTAAATTTTCGTATTTCAAGGTTTAATTTTTTTTTAATTTTCCGTTTCAGGATGGCCGATTAACGAGGGAGCAGATTTTGGAGACTCTGGTTTCGGCGTTCAAGGAGGACCCTCGCGGCAGGAACCCCCAGGACTACGAATATGGCGGATTGGGCGTCAATAAACGTCAAATCCGATTCCACCAATGCTATTTCAACCCCATCTCATGCTTCCGAAGAAGGAAATAAATGTTGAAGAAGTCTTAAGAAAGAAAAAAAAAGGAGTCGGATGTTCAAAATACTTATTGCGGACATCACCTCTCTGTGCTCGATGCCAAATTCAAACAAGCTGAATAAATCTCTTATCCACATTTTCCGAACGCTCAAATTCGTTTCATGGAGAAAACATTTTTAACGAAAATTTATTGGCTGAATTTCTACGTTTCGACCAAGTCGAATATCGTTTTCGAGGCCCTATAGCTGCGATGATGGACATTTCTGAATGTTTGAACTTTCTGAATTTCGATCATTGCAGTCACAGGAACGAAACCACTTGTTTTTCTTCCAAAAAATGTATTTTTTAACAGGCAAAATTTCTCGTATTTTAAGAGCGCAGAAATGAAATTGGATCCATTTGGGATGTACCTGCATGTGACTTACGCTTTGAACACCATTTTTCGTATTCACCGGATTTTATTTAACGATTAATAAAGCGGTATGTGTGCATGTATATGGCGTAAAAATGCAACGTTACTATGACCCAGCAATTCCGAAACGTATTTAAATCACTTGATATTGAAAATTTTTTTTTCGTGTGCCAACAACGTGTATTTCGGACAACTGATCACATATTAAAACGTTGCAAAGTCGATTGGTTTGAGTGTTCTGTTTTCCAGTTTGAATAAAACATATGTCTGTCCTTTTCAACCGAGATTCAATATCGTTTCGTTATTTATGACGCTCGAATAACCCTGATGATGGGGAAAAAAATTAACTCAAATTACAGTTACAACAAACACTTATGGCGTAACACGGAAGAATAATTAAAACTATTTGCACAAACGACGCTAAGTGTATAGAAAACGTTACCATTAGAGGGAAAATAAATTGTGGCCAATTAGTTCTCTACGTAGAAATAGCAACAAATATTTAACTTTCAAACAAATAATACATAAATGCAGACCACGTAAAAAGCAAATTTGGAATGAATTATATCTGGTTATTGCAACTGAGACTAGAAAAAGCATATTAAAATTAAAACTACTTTAAGACTAATTTAAAATGCAGAGGAACCTCATTTCATTTTATTTTATTTGGCATTTATTTGACATTTAAATTTGGGAACTTTAACCTTTAGAAATGATGGCTTTCCGGCTAAACCAGCGCCATCTCTGGATCATTTCGCGAAACGACGGATGCAAAAAACAAGATGGCGCCTATATATCTACGTCAATCCCAAATAATTTTCAAAACCTTTTAGCCATGGATAGCCTATTTTTTTAAAAAGTCCTTTAGTTCTCGTAATATTTGCGTATAACTAGGCATTTGCAATGCGCTTCTTATTGGCCGTCCATAAAGGACGTCCGAAAGTGGTGCGAATTGGGGGTTCATAAAGTCTGACTATCATGGACTCAAAGAGGACAATCATAAAGTGAGTTTAGGTCATTTTTGTGAATGGACACTATTATGTTCCACAAACAGACGCCACTCATTGGTCATTCTTTCGGAAGAACGGTCTGTACAATTCACAACAACATACTCGATGACGTCATTTTTTAAATAACTACTTGTTAATGATTATAAGGCGAAAAGTAAAATGCCCTAATAAAGATGTCGTTCATAATGATTATTGATAAACGTTCGGCTTACCATCCACGTGCAGGTATAGTTTTAATAATAGCAATAGTCAAATTCACCACCTTGCTATATAGACCACCTGATAATATTGACCGATTTTGCAGGGCCCCTTGAAAAAGCCGCTGTTTTCGTAAACAATCACAAAATGTCACACTACCGTTAAATTTACAACGAATAAAAACTTTTCCTGCAGAAAAAAAAACCTCCAATTGTAGTGACACGCGAGCGATTCAGACTTCAGTTCCAGGATCAGTTGGTAGTCAATACCAATTTGTTTCCAAATATTTCAAACATCTACAAAATGCAACAAATACGTCTGCATTTGATGGACACTAGGCCATTAATCCTGTTGGGGCCTGTCCATAACAGACGTCTGAGGTATCAGACGTAGGGGGTCAATAAAAGTTGAATGCCCCTTATACGTCATTTCTACTAAATATAGAAATGGGCATCGTGTAAAAAACAGGCTCTTTTTCTAGTAGGGCCTATTAATTTCCACCGATGTTTTAACGCAGACACGATTCGCATTTCGATGCAATTTTCAGTTTTTTTTTTTTTTTTTTTTTTGGGGAAATAAAACCCGCTCTAAACGGATTGTGACATTGGCGACAAAATGAAGGATTAATTCCATTTCACTATTCGCAGTGACAATAATGCGAAATAAATCCATAAATCCTCGCGAAACATGTTTTGACGTCTTATTTTTAAAACCCACCTTATTGGTGCAATTAGGGAAAGAACCTAAAACGGCTATTAATCCCTTAATCTCCTGGCGTTTGTCAATTCAATCCGTCAGAAAGGGATTAGTTTTGTAAGCCATTTAATATTCTTGTAGCTTTTTAGCTTTTTTAGCCTAATGCGTATTAATAGTAGTAATAATGAGTAAAAGGTTTTAAAAATAAATAGTTTATAAAAGCTTTGCGAGGATTGCGAAATGCTATCGCCTTAATTTTCATGAATAAAAACGAAGACATTTCAAATGATTTGATAACTATTCAGAGTCACGAAATATATATGCACTTCTTCTTCAAAATACATTTGTGGAACGATTTCGGTATACATTTTATTTGGTATTTTTTATATAATAAATATTTCTTTAGGACTCTTACAGGATAATTACAATGACTGTAAAGTGTACAATTCTGAACAGAGATCAAATAATAAAGAAAATATAATTAAAAATAAATTATCCCGATTGTAATTTCATATATGAGCAATTTTTCTGAAAATGTATTAGTCGTTTTTACTCATAAAGAACTAGAGAAATGTTTCTCTAGTTCTTTATCAACACCAAAGAGACAGATTCAATAAAAACGATTAATTGATTCATCAACGAATTTTCTCTAATAATTTAAAAGAAACATTACACCATAAATTAGAAAATATGATTATAATACTGGCCAAAGATAGGTTAGCAATAACTTGATAAGTTTCCCAAAAGTTATTGCAAAACGTTTTATTTCTGAAGATCCTCGATATAATGTTTTAAAATAATGGCAATTTATAGGAGTTACATATTACCATTAAGACAATTTCGACACAAAATCGATAAAATAAGTCAAATTACGAAACCGCAAAGCCGGGGTTCAATAATTCCGGTCTCGGATGAATGAAACCTATCTTAGGACCCTCAGGCCATGTTTGTATTTTATCAACAAATATTAATTTATTCATGAGATCTCCGGGCACTCACGTTACATACCAGATTTCCATTTCTCTCCTAAATTTATTAAACGTGATTTTTGACTTTTAAACGTCAACAAGATTATTTTGCTAAGATAAGCACAAACTTAAAAAAAAAAATAACAGTAATGATTAAATGCAACATAAAAATAATGCTGTACTTAAAACCGATAGCGAAAGTAATTTCACGCATACGAAAAAGCTGATTTCAAGGATTCGTAGCGTGGCTTCGGCATTCAAATCAGGAAAATCAGACCTTAATTGAAAAACAAAATGCAAGTTGATAGTTAATCTGCAAAAAAAAAGTTTGTTAAAAGCACTGATTACTCGGCGCCGCAGACAACGACTAAAGCGGATTAAGCAGAGAGAGAGACACAGATGAAAACAGGAACGATAATAAAGCAAACACAATGTAAGTTTTAATTACAAAGCTTTACCACAAAAAAAGAAGTACAGTTTCATTTACAGGTGAGAATTAGTCAGGTGATTAAAGAGACCGAAATGGTAGGAACCTGAAATGAGAGAAGGAAACGTGCGTTAATATCAACTATACTGATAATTAAGAAATAAAAATTAACACTGAAATCTGAAAAACAAATATGTGCTTTATTTAGTCAATAATCAATTTGGTGTAAAATTGATATCCAAAACGTTCATCTCGGGTGGAAAAGTGAAATATGGCCATTTACTGTATGATGTTATAAAGGCCATACCTGGTCACCACATAAGTTCATCACCCCTGTAGATAAAACCATACTTGGCCATACATGGAAAATTTTATACTAAAGATGTCAATATGAATAAAATGTCACCTTTAATACAATGCATACACGTAAGTTACTGCATGATATATTCCAGGTATGGACATACCACGATAAACAATTCGTTTTTTAAATGTTTTAATTAATTTTCTTTTTATTCTATTTTCAATTCAGGTGGCTACATAGTCAATGGGCGAATGAGATTTTGAATAAAAATAATAATTAAAAAAAAATAAACTTAAAACATTTAAAAATAAACAAATAAAAAAAAAATCTGATATCTTTGATCATTTTTATAAATGTTTAAATTATGTAAGAATTTAAAACCTTTTCAGATATATATATGGACTTTTATGCATGGATTTTATGGAGAGGACATGATGGCTATACATGTCCACTTGTGGCCACTTTCTGGTCCAATGGAATAAAGTTATATTTGAGTTTTCCACCACTCGTTTTTTTTTACTAATTTCTCTATAATTTCGAAATATACCTTACTTGTTCTTTGCGAAGATAGGCAATTAGGTTAGTGTTTCTTCCAGAGTGCTTCCTATTTCCTCCTAAAACAGGACACTGCGTTGAAATAGCATCTCCAATAGACCTTTCCCCCTGAAGGGCCTCTCCGTTGAAGATCGGTTTCATTCTGAAGGGAAGGGTCCTTATTTAGGGCCTTTTGAAGAGCGTACATCAGCTTGTCCAAGATGATGGTCGAGCGTTTCACGCTGGATAGGGGAACTTCCGGTAGAGAATGGACCTTCTGCAACAACGAAAACGCATGAAACAAACAACATTCTCAACAAAAACAGATTTAAACACAGATTTGATCCAGTCGATTATCAACAGATTTTGCTCAAGTATGATTTACTTGGATTTTAAAAACATGGCCATGATAATAAAGCGAAACCACAATATTTCGAATTATGGTCGAGGGTTTATTAAAACGGCCAACTAAAGCCAGTGAAATTCTGAAAATATGTTTCAATTATTTATGGTCTCAGTATTGTGACATCATAAGACCAGATCTAGGGCTTGATATGATGAGATACACCCTCAAGTGTAAAACGTACCTATATGGCGATATATGGCCATTCACATCCACATATACTGTATCCATAAAATCCATATGAAGTACATACGTTACCATATACGTCCATATATAGCCATATATGTATTTTACATGCTTACATATGGTCATTTATGTCAGCATTTTTACAGATAGGGTCATCGATATCTTTATGTGTCCATATCTGTAACCTATTCTGAAGTTAAAATTTTATTTTTACCAAGAAAAGAATATTTTACATAAAGTATAGGGCTAACTATGCAGTAATATATGGCAATGTCAATATATCACCATATATACCACAAAATATCACCATTAACCAATTACTGATATTTCTATTTTTTATTTCATAAGTTGAACGTGTGCTACGGAAATTAGGAGAATCCCCTATTTTTTCATATATATCCTTTAAGATTGTGGAAATTTAAGGCTGGCATTTCATCTAAAAAAAATTTCACTGGCTTATGTGTGAAAATTTGAAATTTCCCAGACTTTTCCAGGTTGTTCCTACTTCCACTACAATTCTAAGTTTACTAGGTCAGTGGGAACCCTGTACATATACGACTTGTCCTGAACTAATTATAAAACATCTTGAAATATCAACGTTGAAAATAAAAACATATTTGTAAACTTGCAATTTAAATTGATAAACCAGCCTACCTGATAAATAACAAAGAGTGTCAATAACTTTCCAATAATTTTGGATAGCCGATATTTACGGAACCAGTGCCAAAAATAAATAATGAAGAGATATAAAAAAATCAATAAAAATAATAGCATTGTATTTTTTAAGGACCGAAAGGATCAGAAACCTACACCCTCTTTCGTTCAGCTAATTATATATCAGACAACAGCAAGTTACATCGCAGACGATTTCCTGATTTTCCAGACAAGTATTATTTCCTAAATAGATCATAATTGGTCTCATGATGGTTAAAAATAGTCTTCTATTAGAGATAGTGATTGCTAAGGCAATCTGATTATATTATACAGCAAGTGTTGTTGCGTAATTATTACGAAAAAGTAATCGGCAAAAAACTAATTTTTCATTGCATTTGTGAATAAAAATTCTGTTATTTTTGAACTCATGCAAATTACGCAATTTAAGAAATGGATATTTATGATACTATTCAAACAGCGGACTCAATCGAATATAAGAAAACATCCGAAGATAATTGTATTTGTATCGATTTGTAACCACAATAAAGTTTTAATTTATTAAAAATGTCATTTGAGGCCGTTGTTGTTTTTTAGATCATCCTTCTGAGACGTTTTTTTAAAAGATGCGGGTACATTGTATGGGCCATACATGGACATATATGATTTATTCCAGATCTGATCATACCGGAAATTGGCCACAAAACGACCTAAATTGCCATATATATATACATATATCCATTTATGCCCATATGCTGCTTATTGAAGTCCATAAAATCCATATATGTTTTTTATTTCTTAAGCAGGACAAAGTTTCACTTATATGGTCATACACATCGCTATACATGTATGTCTATTAATAAATAATAAATTTTAAATATATTTTAAGGTTTATTAGTAGAAAATTGAATATTTTCCACATATGGCTCATACATGGCATGGTCAATTATGGCATACATGTATATAAACCATGCACATGGCCTCATGCAACTTCTCCACCCAGGGAGCCAATTAATTGGAAAAGATTGACCAATGGAATGACCAGCGAATAACGGATTACAAACTGTTGTTGTAAACGAGTATTAGAGTTAGAAGACCGATGGAGAAATAAAAAAAAAATGCAAAACGAGAAATTGATGTCAATGACAGCGAAGCCCCCATAAAAACAAAACTCCACTATTTACAGTATTTTTCCCCTTGACAAACTGAAAATTTGTGGTGCGTGTCAGACACTGATGTATGCCTGATTAAATTCATTTCTGATGAAAGCGATAAGTTATAAAAACAAGTATTACATGCAAATAGCAGGCTTTCTGTTTATTCTGATGGCTTATTCATTGATAGCATTTCGTGTATCGTCCTATTCACGTATGGTACACGCATATATGCATTTTTTTAAAAAAAGAGTTCAATTTCGTCAATGGTGCGCACAATGGGCATACGTGGATGAAACCCCATCAGATGGGTTTTCATTCAGGTAAATACCCTATCGAGAGATGCTTTTCATCAAACACACTACAAATAGCGTGAACGAACGGCAGCCGTTTCATGACCATGAAAAAGCCACCGAAAACCAATTTGCAAAACGAAATGAATATCGTGTGCCAGATGCAAAACTAATTAATTGGCTTAGTCTATGATTGCGAATTTGCCCCCTGTATTTTTTTTTTAAACAAATATAGTCGCCCTTTAATTGAGGGGCATTCAAACGTATCGAGTTTCAAGCCGACTTTGGGTTCCCTGCAGATGAAATTAGTCATCCATGCAGCGCCATCTGTCATGAGGAAACGAAACGCTGAAGTAAATGACATTACCGACTATATCGTTACGCCTTCAATACTCGTAAACGTTAATTTCAGTTTATCTTACACGGTCATTAGTAATGTGGTTCTCAGGCAATGTCATTCCGGTAATGACATTAGTAACGATTGTGTAAGGTCTGCTTTTTAGATACATGTGCATGTATCAACAGGTTTTATTATTAAAAACAAAAAAAAAACTATAGAATTTATTTTATTTTAATTTTTTTAAATTTTATTTTTCGAAGCAAATCTTTTAAAAATTAACCAACGTTTCTCACGCTTATAACAAAATGTGGGATATACAATGAGCAGTATTGGACAGTACACGAGAAGCATTTCTATGAAATCTTATAACATTATAATAATGATAATGATACATGATAATACGATAAAATTTAAAAAAAAGGGCTGAAATGCATCATTTAAAAATATTCTGTACAGGACGTCCCATAATCCCTCCGCATTTTTCTATAAAATCTGATGGAATTTGCTTAGAAAACCGACTAAATGGCATGATTTACTGGTGTAGTTTTAAATTATATACTGCAAATCAAAATATATTAAATTAAGAAGTTCACGAAATAAGACAAAGTGAAGATAAACCCCAGGTTTTTGTTGCAATATTGTGCTGTAGGGATTTTTAACCCAAGGTATAGTAAACATGGAGACAACACATGTTGCAGCTAGGAATCCTAGGACAATTTTATCATCTTCCTGCTGTGATGCAAATGCTTTTCCTTGGTTAACTAAAGGTTTACCTTGGGTTTTGCTTAACTTCTGTAACTTCTGTTGGTGCAACCGGCCCTTAGGGGGGTTAAATGGAGGGATAAAAACTTTTCTCAGACATTTTACAGGGCACAAAATTCACCCGATTCCAGGGGAAAACAGTTGGTATCCCATCGCAATATACAATCGCACACAACAATGAAATAACAATAGACGTACAAACAAAACGCCAATGGCATTTTGCGATGCAAACAATGCAACTAGAAAATCAATATTTGTTCGCAAAATCGATGGATTCAGCGGGATTTTTGAGGGGTTCGATGTCACGATGACGAGGCTGAGAAACCTGGTATCGACATAAAACAGGAGTAGGAATTAGGAAAAGATTGAAAGTACGTCAACCTTGGCGGCAATGGGACTCCTGACCGAAGCCCCATAACTCAAAAACAAGGTTGAACGTCTCTTTGGGATCCGACAGAATCCATCATGTACATGTACATGTATACATGTGTGTATATACAACGCCCTCTAGTTGAATGGACTCATCAAACATATTTATTTATTTATGCAAAATTGTTGCTGGCGAACAAAGAACCCAACGACAATCATTGTAGACACAATAGGTTATTGATACGGAAGGAATTGCCCTTGCAATTTATACTGTATCTCCATCGGATATGAATAATGACACGCTATACATTTATACGATCGACTTATTTAGGCACTGCAAATTTATGGTAACGAAAACAGGTAGTTTTACACCTCGAAAAGCACCCAGAAACATTGTTAAGTAAGATTTTAAACGTTCTGAAAACATAACGTACGTATCCCAACTCCTGTAATTTTTAAAAAAAACATAAATTTTACATAACCTTGGACGTTATGTAACAAAAAAAAAAATCGAAATTGAGCTTTGCAACGTTTTATTGTGAAGAGTTTCTAAATATTTCATTCCTTCACTAGACGTAATGCGCAATAAACAAAAATTGTCCTGGCTAGGAAATAAAATTCAGATTTCAGATTTACAAAATACGTCAATTTTATGATCTGAGTTTTTAAACTTCTGAAAGTCGAACGTGAAAAAATTTCAGAAAGACCTTAAATATTCATTCACGCTTTAGTTTCTTCGCATCCGGCTCTTTCATATATTGCAATTTCACCTGAATTTTCAAAATTTTTAACTACAATGTACACTCAAACAGCGCACATGTACATGTACATGCAAGAAAGTTTCTGAAACATTCAGAAATGTGTACATAGGGCATATTCCGCCCAAAAAAACGCAGATTTTAAAGATCTGCGTTTATCAAATCATAAGAAAATTCCTGAAATTCCTAAAATGTACATGTAAAACATTGCATCATATTCGAGCTTTTAAAATGTTGCAATTTCTCCTTCGATCTGTACTTTCTAAATTCTCAGATAACAACTGTTCACGTACAAGTATCCTGGAATAAATTCTAATTTAATCTTATGATGCGCATTTTCAAAATTCTGAGAGACAAACGTGAGAATATTCTTGATATTAATGAAATTCAATTTCACGTTAAGATGTGCATTTTCTAAATTCTAAGACAGAAATGAAATACCCTGTAGTTTCTCAAATATTCTGGCTTATATTCTAATTTTTCCATTTGATGTGCATGTTTAAAATTCTGAGACACAAATGAGAGAAAATTCTTGAAATTCATAAAATGTTTCACGGTTAGTTTCCTGCATCGGTGTTTCTAAAATGTTGCAATTTCATCAAATGATATGCATTTTCAAAATTTATAGACACAAAAGTAAGAAAGTTGCTTACATATTCAGGAATATACAATGTATTTTCAAAACTCTGATAGATAAGTTTGAGAATATTCCCGAAATTCCCGAACATGAAGCTAAGAATTATTTAAGGGACCTACTGTTAATTTATAATACAGGGTGCCATTAAAGGCGACGATTTTCGATTGGTCTTTTTTAAAACATAAATTGAGATGACGACGAAATAAAACTCGAAGTTATTTACTGCAATTTAAAGGAAAATTATGCATTAATTAAACTGAAAACCCTTGCTTGCCAAACATTTGAGATTTTAATGGATTAATGATCAACGCAACTACACTGCAAATGTAATTGAGAGATTAAAAACTTCTGAACACGATAAATCCATTAATGGATAATCCCTATTTAAGACACCAGCTTTAGTATTTTATGACGTATCAATCTTATGACGTCTAAGAATTTGAGCTCACAGTACTGTATGTGACAATACACGTGTACATTACATGAACGTAAATGTATCAACGATAAAAAAAAGTATTGCTATAATTTGATATCAAGAGTAATCTGTACACAGTGTACATGTACTGTGCAAATCTAGAAACGCATTAGTGACAGACTAAATGTACATGTACATTGTACCCTAATTGTATTTAATAAACCTTATACATGTAGAGTACATGAGTACCTATAATTGATTTTTTAGCAAATTAAAGACCCAATCATTCGCCGCTCTAGGCCAGCTTTTGTATGAATTTAGGATTCTGATTTCAATCAATTAAATGAAACAAACATGCGGAAGGCATAAGGGTGCCTGCCTTTTTAATAGTATCTACACGTAATTAACTTTCAGAAACACAGATTGACGTCAAAAATGCAATGAAATATGAAACTCACGAGTTTCATCAGAAATTATTAACGACAATTTTCAGCCACAAAGCAAATTCCGGATAAAACTGGATTTACAGTAGTTCATTAAAACGTTTTTGATTTATCGTGAAAGGCAATATTCAATCAAGATTTAAACAGAGAAATCATTTCATGAAAGGTTTAAAAATAATGATTATGCTAATTGCAAATGAAAGTTAATAAAATAAGAAAGCAAATAAATAATAAAAGTGTAAAGAATTTGTATTTTGTTTTAAAATTACAAACATTTTCACCGCACATGAAATTAAATAAATAACGTGTGTTTTGAGACGAAAATTATAAGGGTTCCATTTATAAAATAATGTTTTCGAAATTGCAGATATAATCCTTTGAATAGGATAAATTGAAATTCATGTATTACTTGGCACAACCTTACCAGACAAGTCGGAAATAAGGCAGTTCTTTTGACTTAATAAAAGATTATCTGAATAGCGAAGGTAATTGAGATCCCAATTAAAATAAGTGCATTATAAATTCTAAGAAACTATTTAAAGCTGCCTTTCAATTTCTATTCTCCTAATGCAAATCTTGAGTCAATCATGATGCTGATACATGTATTCAATGAAAAATGTCGGAGGAATGTGTTTTCATCAGAACACATCAAATACAGATTGACGAGTGTTGATTGAGGGCTCACTTTAATCTAACCACTAACTGATTGCGAATACTACTTATAAGTACGCTCAGTAAGACTTAGTGAGATCGATATATTACAACAAAACCACACTTTATTAACACTTACATGCATAATATCAGAATTCAATTCTTTGCTGGCATCGCTATTAATTATTTTCTGAGATATATATACATATATTTGTTATAAGAAAAAAAACAAATATCGTTTGAAAGTTAGCTCGAAAGCTTAAAACGTTGTTAACTTTATCAAAATTTAATTCAAAAGCATATTCGTATTTTAGAGTTTATCGCAATTTTATGAAATCATTGAAAAACGAATCCAAACATGCTTTAAAAGTTAGTTCAAAAGCCTGTAACATTTCTATATACGTCTAAATATCAAACTTTTAACAAATCAATAAAAAACGAATTTAAAATCCATTAAAAGTTATTTCAAAAACTTAAAACTTTCCCATATTTTCCAAAATGTTATAGAAAGCATATTTGTACATTACGAGTTTAGCAAATCAATGTAAAACGAATCCAAATATGGTTAAAAAGTTTGTTGAAAGCCTGAAGTTTTCTAAAATTTTCCAATATTGAATAAAAAAACCCATTTCTATTGCTTAGTTAATCGGAAATTGAAAAAAATCAGTAAAATCAAATTCAAATATGATTTAAAAATTATTTGAAAGCCTGGAAATTTCTCAAATCATCAAACATTTTATAGACTGCTTACAGTGTTATTACCGAAGTGAACCATAAAGAATGTTCATTCAATCAGAAAACATAGACCTATCACTCACAATAGACTTAATAGAAATTCAAATAGAGTTAATTTTGCAAATGTCCATTAATTTGAATACATTTTGTGATTACCATGTCTTAATTCAAAACTGAAATTGAATTTCAATTTAAATTAATTTTTAAATAATTTGAAATATTTGTTTCGATTCCAGATGTGGTGTATATGTATATAAACAAAGACACCAATTTCAAAGCTGTCCATCATTTTATAATTTGCCAAACTTGTTTTTCAAAATCGCATTTTGAAAAGGATAAGAAAGACTGCGCTTGGCAGGTCTTTATCGAGTCAAACACCAATTACAATCAGTTTTTAATGGCCGGAAATTGTGTCAATAATTCAAGCCCTGCCAGAGCGGGGATTACCTTTAGCAAAAGATAAAAACAAAAAAACTTCAAAAAGCTGCCGCGAAACAATCATCGGGTTTTGCGATTGAGCACATGGCAATCGTTGATTATCGAAATCGGATCAACGAACAATAAATTTAATTTCGAAAAACAACAACAACAACAACTGCGACTTACCCTTTCAACGAGCGACGGCGACTTCTGTTCCATGGACACCGGAAATCGGCCAAGAATGTCTGGATGGGCAGCTTGGAAGCCCGCTACAGCGCAGACGATCAGCAGGAAAAACAGGTGGCAGTCCCACCCTGTCATATTATTAAATTTTGGGAGAAAAATTTAAGCGAAAAAAATGCTTTCTATTTTATCTTTTTTTTTACGAGCAAAAGGGAAAAAAGAAAGAAAACCAGTCAAAGACGTTTGATGAAATACTATTTTAGATAAAACTCTTTCGCCTACAGAGAATTTATATCCTCAAGAGTTAAATCGTTTCAAAAATAATGTTCTCCTTTCTGAAATTGGATCAAGTGTGTGTCCTTATTCGCCTAATAAAACACTTTTTCAAAGTCAAAAGACGAATCGAAAAGCTATTGGTCCTCGGATTAGATCCCGGGTGTGTGTTGTGTTGCGTTAAAAGCCGATGAATAAAGCCAAGCAACTATAACCATACCATATTACCCTATTTTCCCTGGTATTTTTTTTTTCTTTTTTTTTTGCTTTCTCTACTCTGATGATGTGTGTGTTTCTCTCTCTCTTTCGACCTCTAAGATTAAACGCGTAGTAATTGCACGGTCCAACCACAAACGTCAAATATTTATAGTGGGTTGATGCTCGAATGCAACACGAGGATGATGAGTGGGGGAAGGGGGGGGGGCTTTGGGAAAGAAATAAAAGTATATTTTAGCAATTCGCCTAATTTCAACAAACACACCCACTCTAGATGACAAAAAAACCCCCATGGCTTCGATATCAATCTTAGATACGAAAATCGATGCCTCGCGTGGCGTTAGCCTCGGCTATCTTGATTCAATTCATTCAATTTTGGCATAATTAAATAGGCGATTCGGAAATAGAGAGTCAACAGACCCCGAATGACCATCGCTGACCACCCCTCATTACTTGCCACCGGCGTGCCCATCGTGTGCCTACCGATGAGGCTGAGCTGAAACAATTTCTGGATATTTCGCATCATGCGCATCACTTACAAATATGTAATTAGTGCCAGGAACCCGTGTCAGACACGTGTTCAAATTAGGGCTAGGATCTCCTTGGGTGCAGCTCGATGACACTCGGCAATCACGTGGGTCTTATTTCGATTTAATTGGGAAGCGGGGATGACTTGTTGAGACTTGTCACCTACCTGCAACGAAATGAGAGAGAGAGAAATAAAAATGAAATTGGGATTAGATGAATAAATAAATAGAAGAATAAAAAGTCGATACAATTTCGAAAGTGATGTCACAAGTACATTTAAAAAAAATACAAAATGAAATGTATCTACCATAAAAGTATAAAAGAATGACATGGCATTTAGAAATTTTTCATTTAGAAACACCAAATAAAAATCCCAGGGTGAAAAAGTGAATATGGGGCATTTATGACACATTCCATAAGTGGTTAGACCTACATGTACAATATAAGAATATGCATGTCATTTCACACTCATATATGCCCATATACTGTTTAGGTAAGTTAATAAAACCCATGTCCATATGTATCCATTTTATGTTTTTACATTCTTACATATGGCAATATACTGTATATCAACATATTTACAGATATGGTCATTCATATCTCTATATGCTCATACCTGGAAAATTTAATAAAGTAACTTACATGTATGTCAAAGTATGCATTTTATTTATTATATTTGCTTAATTCGATTTGCATAAACAAATTAAAAGAAATGACTTTGTATATTTTCCATATATGGCCAAGTATGCATCAATACATGGGTTTATCTAAAGTTGGCATGTGTTTGGTCATAAATCATCGACTTATACATGATCATATACATAATTATGTACTGTTACTGATATCTTTCTTTTAATTATACATTTGGTACAGTATTTTCGTTAACAGTCATTAGAAAACGTCATTATGTGCGCAATTATTTTTGAGACACATTTTGTATTTTAATTATTTTTTTTGCCTCCGCCATTAAAAATTCGTAGCAAGACGATTTGACATCAATGATGGCAGAAAATATTGATCGGTAAGAAATCTAATATCAACCCCAAATAGGTATAAATATCATCAATGAGGAACATATTGCGATGCATAAAAATCGAGGGTCTAAATTCGTCTCTAAACGAAATATTAAAATAAAAGTAAACCCTGGCTATTCGTTATAAAACATCGTTTAGACCTACTACATTGACATTAACATGTATAATTAATGATGAATGCCACGGTTTTTGGGTCTAGATGAAATATCTGCTATCGATCGTACCCCAAATGATGAAGCCAATGAACTTGAATACAATGATAAATGATAAATACCAAACATTTCCATAAGGACAATTACAGTACTAGTTATTTCCAGTCACACACCATTTCCCCCTCAAGAATAAGGCTAGCCACTTGTAATTAATAGCGCACAGGTAAAGGCTTGCCACCTAAGTTATTTAGAAAACAAAAGAAATACAAAAATTTGCCACCTTACCACCCACCACCTTACACAAATAAGCTTCATAAAGGAATCGCATATACAGTGTAATAGTACGTGAAAATCCAATTGCATCACTACAAATAATTTAAAAACGAAATCTGTCCTATGCTGCCAAGAATTAACAAAAACACAATTATGTTTAACTCAAATAATTAAGTTTATGCAATGTTTATCTTTCGATAAGAAATGAGAGGCATGGATGTCATTTTTTCGAATATATTTATAAATTATAAATCTATTTAATATATATATATATATATAAATACCAATCTATAACTGCATAAAAAGTCTCTAACATTTTCTACTTAATTGATCCATCCAAAATAAATAAATATCCCCTAATTTCTGTTTGCTTGATAATTTAATGAAGAAATACACATATTATTTACAATGTCGTCATAAAACATAATTATCGCAAGTGGATTCATGGTTTCATTGATAAAATCAGGTTAAACAACCCATGAAATTATGCAAAAAATTTATACCAACTAGCATCGTTTGACATTAAAACTGACATTCTTACTAACATTTCCATGTATTTCTAATTAAGTAAAACACAAAAATTAATTTTATCGTTAATTACAGCGTATATTTTGAAGAGCTTACTTTGGAAACAATTTAATTCGATGCATTTTAATTAAACAGATGCACAATTGTAAAAATATGCAAAAGTAAGCATCATAATTACGATGCATCACGAAATTTAGATATTCGATTCTTAGTTGTAGCAACTCTGTGCTACATCAAACATCACACTATTGTCCCCATAAACCCATAATTTATCTTTTCTAATAATTGTGCCAATACAAGTAGCCCACTGTTACACTGTTATTCCATCTGCGTACAGTAAAAATAAGTCATGAAATTGTCATATCTGTGACCTGCTCACGGTGGTGTACATTTTTAACATTGGTAATTACATCTAATTTTTTAGTGAATTGTCTCTAAAAATGAACTTTAGAGAATAATGATAGTAATCTAAATAGGAGATTATATGATACTACATACACGTACATGAATCACTAGTATTTTGAGAGCTAATTGTTTCATCAATAACCCACGCCTTCATCTCTTTAGTGGTTTTGATAGTAATGGCCAAATAAGAGCACTTTGTGACATACGTTGTTATAAAGCCAATAACATATGTTTGTGATATACAATGTTCATGTGAGTGCTTACATGTATCTTGAGGGCAACAGATGTTACTTAAGAAATATTACTGGCGATACATTAACACTTACAGTATATGTGGAAACCCAACACACACACGCCCAATATAATATAGAATGCTTTATATACACAGTTTATACCCTCTGTATGTACCGCACATGTGCATTCAACGTTTTGGTTCATTACTTCGATTTTCGATTCGATATACATGTACTTGAACAAAATTAAAAACACCTGTTGAAAATGTTTAATAAGTACAGTTTCAAAACTTTGGATCTTTGGTTTGTTAGCAAACTAGATCTTCGCTTTGTTCTAAAAAAATGTTTACACTACATGAATGTTTTCTACATTGCCATAAGTGTCCATATATGGCTTATAGATGGCCAGTGAGGGCATATATAATCACATACAGTGTATTTATATGCCGTGTATGGCCATAATTACCTTTTCCACCTGTGTACGTTATATGTGGAAATACACAGTATTTATGCCTTGATATGCCTTATGATGCCATATATATACAATAGTGCATTATGGTCTAAAGCCAAAATGCTTCCTGATTATTATTTAAGATAAAAGAACCCGTTTAAACGTATTCTAGTAAGCATTGTTGCATAATATGCCATATAATGCATATAAGTTAATATAATTAACTACTAAACTTTAATATAAGTTACTGCATTATATTTTCCAATTATGGCCATGGAGATACTCTGTATCTGTGTGAATGTATCTTGTAGGGCTTATTTCACGATATCAACTGACAGTTTTATTTTGAGATTTTTTTGAGATTCTAAAAATTGGACAAAGTGCTTCATAGAAAGCATATACATGCATACGCAATCCAAAAGGTACAGTAAGTCATTCTTGCTTTCTTCAAGAGTCCATCACTGCATGGTCCAAATAAAAGGGAATGGCACTAAGCAGGACGAGTGCAGCAATTTTCAATGAAAATTGGTTTATAGCCAAAATTGTGACGAACATAAAGGACGAGCAAACAGTAGACACGTGACTACGTGTGTGTGTTTGTGTGTGTGCATAAAAGGGAAGAATGCGAAGAATAGGTCCTCTAGAGAATGGACACCATCTATGAACGAATTTTATACACGCTATTGGATTTATAAAACCGAATTAAACTCTACCGAAGTCAAGTGTACATAGCGTGGTTAAACACAAAGAAGTGTAGTCACAATATGCTAATGGACAGTTGTATATAGTCGGAAGAACACTGTCTGGCATTCACTTTCTTGTTACAGATAATGCCAAATGGCCAAAGGAGGAAATTAGAGCAATCTCAGAAACCACTGATACGAGAAGCAAATGTTTTTATTTTTTACAAGTGATTTGCTCCATGTACAGTTAATGTTTCGGTAGATTTTAACATGGGTCAACAGCTAATACCCAACTAACGTTTTTTTTTTAAAAAAAAAGCAATTTAATGCAATGCAAATTCAATGCAACAAATGTAGGATTAAAAATATTCCCACAATTATTATTGATGATTAATATATCCCACATTTTCTAACATTTAAAAATAAATTAGTGAGGGCTTTTCAATAAATTAGATAGATATTTGCAACACTTTAAATGCGTTTTTTTTATAAATATGAATAATAAAAGGAACTAATTACCGATAATACATTTTACCAGATTAATAACAATTTTCTTTTATATCTACAATCAATAAAAGGAAGGTCGAAAAACTCATCGCAAATGATGCATTTTTGAAAACAGATTTCTAATCAAATGACCTCTAAAGCTATTAAATTTTAATTTGGAAATTGAAAGAATAAACTTGAAAAAAAACCTTCGGAGGTTTCACCGAAAAGATAAATCTTTTTTTTCGGAGGTCACAAAGTTTTTTCAAGTTTTTTTTTATAAATAAACGTCACATTTTTAAATTTATAAAAAAATACCTCAGACCAAGGTGGACAACATGGTGAAGTAAGCAATTATAAAAAGTATTTGAAACATTAATTCGTAATTGTTTTGCATCTAGACCTGGTGGGCATCCTTTTGAGTCTTTTTGGGTGTTTTGCTTTTACGGCTAAGGCAATATTTTAGAAACAAAACTGAATCAAAAATAAAGGATTTTAGTAAATATTTCCTTAAGAAGATGGAATTAGAATATGAATTATTAAAATTCAAGCAGCAAACGAAATTTTTAGACAAAGTAAATTGCATTTCGTTACACTTGATAAGGTTTGCCATATAATGTCCATGTACAAGTAGTTTTTTGCTACAGCATGATTCATATGGAATAAATAGTTTGTTTCAACTGTTTCTTCGTAAATATTTTATTTTCTTATTCGTCACTGTTCAACAGATAAATTTCATTTAAGATTGAGCTCGCTGAGAAACCAAACTTTCGAGTAACCATCAGATCTCATGTACGCAAAAAAACATCCAATCTGAGAAACCTGAGTTTCCCTTCCCCCCTCGAAGTTTTATAAATTGAAAGGTACAGCCACACATTTGTAAAATACTATTACAGGAAATAATTTTAGAAAAAAAAGGTGCTCTTTTATTCTGGAAGAAGAAATATACATACACTCGACTCATGCATTATACAGCAATGCAAACTCAGAGATTTTTCGAGAAAAACTTTTTCGGGGAAAAGTAAAAAAGTAAAAAAAGGTAAATTTTATTCACTTTCGACGGTCGGTTCTAGCAAAATCGATTAAATTTAAGCCAACAGTGTCACGCAGAAACCCTATTTGGAAAGTGAGTCGGTGTCATTGATATTTTCAATGTTCATTGCCTTCTGAAGAAAGCAGTCATGGCCAATGATCCGAAAATGTGATATGTCGACATACGTTGCTAATCAATTAACATAAAATGCGCATTATTCAAACACATTGAATCCTGAAATTGCTAATAAAAGCCAAGAAAAAATATTCAAAAGTTGGAGAAACCGGTGAACAGCACCACCTGACGTTGGCTATGGTCCTTTCCAACCACATTTTTTACATCAGTTGTAAATAGTGAAACCTTTCTATAATGACCACGAAAGCGCCCTAGAAAATCGGTCACCTTAATCAGGTCGTCAATGTATGAAGAGAATGTAAAGTCAAATTTTAAATAAATGTTTAATTTTAACACCTAAAACAAAGTAAATTATCATCATTTTGATTTGAAAATTTGATTAAGATTTAGTTCTTTCAACGGAAGTGTCAATTTTGACCATTCTGATACCACATTAAAACTACAAGTATATAAAATCAAATTTTAACAATCAATATTTAGCCTGTATCTTAAAAAAATTGTATTGAAACTTTTTAATCAGTATCACTTACATGATGAAATTAAGAAAGCAACAGTAACATGGTTCCATATTAAATTTACTAACATTTTATTTTACATTACGGTATGAAACTTTTATTTTGAAGATACAGTTTTCAAACTTGTCGAAACAATTCACAACTTATTACGGATATTTGATTGTGTACTTTTAATGGGAATTTCTCCATAGGCGCAATTACCTGAATAAAGTGTATGGTCAAGGTAAGTAGGTGGTCCACATATCGAACAAAATTATCATTAACAGTATATTCTTTTCAAGAGCCTCTAAAATTGTAAAAACTGTACATAAATGGACCCAGCATTTATGATGAATTTAATGCAAATAATTTACCTAGTCATTAGTAATTACCATGGTAATTAGTAGAAACGACAAAACAAAAACAAACTTTTACATGTAAATAAACGCATTACGTAGGAGGCTTCACGTTAATAAAACACATGGCAACACATTATCAAAATAAAATTCTGAGAACGTATTTGTTAATATAGGGGTGTCTGACGTAGCAGCACAATATCAATTAGCATTCTACGAATTAAAGCTCATATTTTTGCTTTAGATTACGTCAATGGTTGCATAACAAGTTCCACTCATTAACTGCATTAAATTTGGTTTCTACTAAACTTTCATACTCCTGAAATTAAGTTTTCAAGGACAATTTAAGGACAAAGTTAAATCAGGGTTTTCGCTTACATTGTTAGTAATGCATGTAATTTCTGAGGGTTTTGCGTTAAATTACTTCAAGAATGTTTCTTTCTTAACACTAAATGATGATGAAATGTGGATACTTTGTTAAGAAATCGAGGCAAATTTCGATTATTATCTAAAGTGCTTTATTCTTAAAATAATCCAACAAAAACGAGTGTATGCAGTTATTAAGATCATGAGGGTTGGAATTAAATGCACCTACGGTCATGTAGGTGCATTTAATGCAAAAGTAGGTTTCTGATAAAAACGGCATTTATATTGAACACTCCATTTTCAATAATCTACTAACAAAAGATTTCGATCGGAATAAACAGCAAGAAGCTGCAATGTGTATAAATGCAAAAGATTTTTATTTAAAAATTATTTTAGTAGGCCTACATAAAATAAAAAATTATAACTAAGCTTATTCTGCCATCAAGCTATTTCTGTATTTGAAATTTCTAATTTTAATTTAACTTCGGTCAACAAAACGATTATTTTCGAAGCGTTTAAAAAAAACAGAATTTTGATAAAGTGCTCTGATTTTTGTTTCTACTTTTATTTTATAACTGCTATCTGAATAACTTGAATTAATAAAGCCTTTATTTGCCCCTACGGATAGCAATTTTTTTACAAATAGAGGCATCCCATTAGTTACGACAAAAAATAAGCAAATCAACTATAAATATCCATACTTTTAAACCCATTAAATAAACGTTTTTGTGCTATCATTATTTGTACAACACATTGGGATTAAGCATGTATCCTGTGAGTTCAAATGAATTTACCACATTTCACATAATTAATTAGACAACGTTGCTTATTTCGCTGAAAATTTCGGTGTGCTTCTAAGAAAATTCGTAACATTTTCCGCGAATGATATGCGACATATTTTGGCATAATAAATAATCCAATAACAACTACTGTTTTTTTTTTGGCACATAGTGACGGGGAATCCAATTTGCGAGGAATCTGATAAAATCGCAAAGATGCCTAGCGTCATTTATTTTTTGGATCCAAAATCTGTTTTTTTTTATAGCAAAACGTGACACTTGTTGTTCATATTTCGCAATGAAATTACTTTGAAAGTCACAGGCGCTTCTCGCAATCTCTAGACATTTATTTATGCGTCAGTTAAAACCAAAGCCAAACAACAACAAAAAAACTAAATTTGTCAAGTTCATTACAACATGTTGCATTTAAAAGCCGCTAGTGGCACGGTGAGTAGTGTATTAGCCTGCTTTATAAATTATTCTCCAAGTCACTCCACAAAAACGACAGAAACAACTTATTGGACATTATAACTGGTGTCAGTTGATTACAGTTATTACTTAAAAAAGCAAGTTTTTAGCATCTTGTTTTAATGTTTAGGTACGGAACTTCATTTTTATTGAAATTTCTGAAATATTTAAATATAAGGAAAAAAATCATAACATTTCATAACCAGATACCAGAAATGGTAGTTGGTTATAAATTGTTGGCGTTTTTTCTGTAGAATTTTTAAATACATACAAAAAATGTAAGTTAGCTGTAAAAATAGTCAAATATTTGTGCTCCCGTTTGCAAAATATTTCTATCAGAGGAGTTATTCTTCAGAATAATTTTGAGAATGATTAAAAAAAACGTCTTTGAGAATAGTAATTTTGAAAAATTGAAAAATTAAAAAAGTCTATATTTGGACATATCTGACTTATATCATATATGGTTGACCAGAAATTGGCCACAGGCCACAAATGAACCTATATGACCATGCCCATTCATAACCACATACGCCCATATATTCTTATACAAGGCCATATACGCCTACATATTCACAGATTTGATCATACCATCATATCGCTGTCCATTACTGGAAAATATAATGCAATAACTGGTATTAAAGCTAACATTTTATTTACATTAACATGTAATAAATTTGCTTAAGGAGAGTGGGCAGCCATATATGGCTTTACCTAAAGGTATCATCTATGACGTTGTCAATACATGACCTTATTTGGACTTATACATACGTGGTCATTTATGGCTCATACATGGGCAGTTATGGCGTTTATAGAATAGTTAACTCCATATATGGCCATATATAACTTTTGCACTCGGGCTTTGACGAAAAAATATTTTAAAATTTCAAAACATTTCAAGTTTCGAGGTTAGTCGATTCTTAAAAACTAAGCGTTGACTCTTTGTTCAACAATAGTTTCCAAAATCCTTCAATTATAATTTTCCCAAGTGTTTTTGAAATTTTCCTGGAGGTGTTTGAACGGTCTTTTCCGATTGGCTTACTGAATCCCCGTGCATTTCTCCAACCATTTGGGCGGATTTACCAATTTCTTTCAGTGTAGTTAAACGTCCGAAAAGCCATACGTTTCGAAATAAAAAGTAAACTTTTCGATGGTCCTCTCAATCATCCATCTTCTTGAAATCCATTTGCTACTTTTTTTTTATTCGCCTATCAGATTTTCTTTGCCCGTTGCTTTTCGAGCGTGTTTCATATAGCCTTTCAAAATCGATAGCCATCAATGATGGACGCATACATTAGAAATGAGATGTTTTTCCCGAAGTATATATCTCCGTGTTCATTAGTTTTCAAGAGTAAAAGCCTCAGAAGTTGCGACACGTGTGAGAGTGAGAGAGAAAAATCTCGACTAGCGTTCAACACGTTTTCATTTCGACACTTAATACGTGTCGCAAATCAGAGATTCAAAAAATGAGACCCACACCCGTCATCCCCTAAAGGAAACGGTAGAAAATACACGAACAACCTGTTGACTGCCTAAAGCGATTGCGTGCCATCGAGTGAAATAGCGCCTGAAAAAATCACTAGAAATGAAAAAAAAAAAACATTTTGAAACTGGGAAAGGAAAAAACACAAAACTAAAAGTTGGATCAACGTGCGTTGAATGGATCCTTGACTGCCATCTATCAGCCACGATTTCATTCGTGAATTTGCATCTTGATGCGTAATACGCGACGAAAATAACAAACACAAACATAATGCACATTTGTACGTTACATCCGTCATGATTCACGTTGAAATTTACGGAATCATATACCTTACTTGACCTGACCAACCCGAGTAAATTACCCTGACAATTACGAAAATAATGTCTGTAGCAAAAACTCGAGTAATTTAAGCTTTAGTCATTTCTGGTCATCTGCATTTTTTAAAAGTAAAATAAACGAAAATAACGTGTTCAGAGTGCCTTTTTATTGAAAGTGCCACTCAAAATTCAGTGCATGCAAATTCACAAGAGAATTATCTGACTTTCCAGGTCTTGAATTCCAGGTAATGATGTTAAACACACACTATACGTATACGTTCTGCTGTTTCTCATTTTTGTTTTCAAAATTACATGCTTAAAATTTCATTTTGATGAATTATTAAAGCAAACCATGCTCACTAATTGTCATCCTCGTAAATATTTGCAAAAAAATAAACGTTTAAGTCCAACCTGAAAAGATTCCCACTATGCAAAAACACGTACTAACACATTTTTGTTACTCATCTCACGTGTTACTCATTATAATTGCCAAATTTAGTTTTTTTTTCGTGTAACATTGGTTGTTGTACAATGTTTCATAATTTGAAAATGTCCCGTTTATTTATATGAAAAAATATTTAAACTTTCACCCTTTTCAAATTTATTTCATTTGTTATAAATGAGTACTTTTTGCATTGTGGGCATCCTTTTGGATAGGGCTTAATTAATAGTAACACCCAAAGTAAGAATTTAAGATGATCTAACAAAGTAAACATTAGAAAATGAATGGTTTGCAAAAGGGGACAAAACAATGTCTTCTTTAATATATTTCTGAGACAATGGAAGAACAGAAACGCTAACATATCGAAATGCAATATTTTCGCGCTAAGCAGTATACAATAAAGTTGAACAAAGACATTCAGGTGAAATGCGCAATAAGTCAACACGTTGAATGGGGCTAACAAAACGGTTGACCATTGGTCAGTTGCTAAGCACGGTGATCCAATTGAGAGCTGCGTTTTCGATCGATAGAAACGTGGCTTCTTAGGAATTTAATGGACGTGAATTTCAGCTAAATCTACTTTTATTTGGTCGCTAACCTTTTATTCGTGAGTTATTTCAACTGTTTTCGCCAATTTGGAAGAGGTTTTTTGGTTTGAAACCCCGAGGAATTGGCGAAGAAGAGCCGCATTTGGAAAACACTGGAGTAAAACCACTCGAGTTTCGAGCAGAATATATTTGAAACACGACCTCTTACTGCATACACGAAGTTTGATATTTTTCATATACAATTTTGTTTACAAATATTAATATTTAAAGTCTGCGCCATACACTACATTTTTTAATTTATTTTAAAAGCTGGTTTCAAATGACGGGGGTTTGTTTAAATTGAACTTGGTTTAAAAATATTTATTTAAGGAACCTGAGCGTACGAAATTGTTATTAAAACTATTTTCGACGTAAAATTTATTTATAAATAAACAGAATTTAAAAAAAAACTAGATCCCAATCGAGCAGTTCTTGACGTCATTTGCAGGAACGAATAAATTTGAATGCAACTTGAAAAATAATACTTATAATATACAGAGGTCCCACTTAAATTAAATTGTCAACTTCCCTGACTCATTTGAGAATTGTACATTTTAAGGCTGGAATTTTATCTGATGAAATATCCCTGACTCCTCAATGTCTTTTCCAAGTTGTTCTTACTCAGGGTAAGTGGAAACCTTGATATACATTTTTGTGAAATTTATTTTCACATAACATTTTTTAACGTCATTCAAACAACAAAATTTACGAAAATGATGATTACTGGGCAAAAATACAGTATCTAGTTTCGCAGGTTAAGGGGTCGGTTGCACCAATGCAGGTTAAGTGAAAGGTAAACTAACCTGGTATTTACCTATAACCACAAGTTAACTTAAGGGTTTTTGTTGCACCATTTTGCTCTAGGGATTTTTAACCCAAAGTGTGGTTAAAAATGGAGATAACCTGTTGCATCTAGGAATTCTGAGAAAATTCCACTATATTACCAGCCTTAGGTTAAACCTGCATATTACTTGATGTTACGTTAACCATGGTCAATTTTAACCTGCCGTGTCATGGGGTTGTTTCGTAGAACATCTCATATTGCGATAAAATGAGGTCGAAATGGTTGGCCAATCACCGTCGAAAACTCCTTTCAACTCCTTGTGCAACGGATACTAAAACAGTTTGAAGAGTTTTCAGGCGCCCCAAAGTGTCCTCCAAATGGCAGCTTGTTTCACCCAGTTTTGGCTCGCTTTTCCGCACCCCCTCTGGCGAAATTCGATGCAAATTTATGGGTCTTTTTTCAGTGGGTTTTTTTTTTTGCCCTCTTCTTGCGTGTATCGTGCAAACTTCCCTGGGGGTTGACCCGTGTCCCACTGCTTCTTGGTGTATTGCACCTGTTCTGATTAAGTTGAAAACACGTTGAACACGCCAGTGGTTTTGGGTCATAATGCGTTGGGACGTGCTGCTTTTGAATTCCTACTTGACTTTTAAGTAAGTCTCGCACTTGGCAGCTCAATGGACAAAGTGCATTGATACAAGATGACCCGTGGAGATCCCGATGGACAAGAAAACAGAAAAACCAAAAGAAAGTGCATTATATTCGCATGTATGCTTAATACGGGGAGAAATTATATTAAAAAAAACACATAATGTTACGCCTCGAGCGTTTAATGAGTACGGATCTCAAAGATTTCGTTGCAAAGAATTGTATTTTTGTCTATTTCAGAATGTTGAGAAACAACTGAAGATTCGTCTAATTGATAATGTTTATCAATGTAGCGATCAGAATCTTAAAAAACGACCAGTGAGTTATGAATGATAAAATAATTACCACTGACGATTAATGAATTGGCATTTAAACTACAATTTTAAAATTAAACGTTGATTTAAATATTTGTAAAATCAGACCATCTGTTTTAAGCATAAGCATAAAAACACACGTGGAATGGCTGAAGTTGATTGATACTATCATTATAATGTTGCTACAGTCTCGCTTGTTTCAGCATAGAAATAACTTCGCAGATTTATAAAATTAATTTGTTCAATTAAAAAACCCGAGACATGTTTCATGAACAAAGACAAATTATAAACAAACCAACTTTAGTGTTAAAAAGTAGCTTTTGTAGGTATTTTAACAAAGAAAAATCGAATTTCACAAAACCAAAAAAATAGATGAATAAACACGTTAAAGCGCAACAACTACAGTGTATATAAAAGCAGATTTCACCTCATAATGCAGAAGTGTGCATGATTATTATTAACTGTTTGGCAGCAGTCGAATATGCTGACTCTTATTTGGAAAACTAAATAATATATAAAAGTATTAAACATTTTCGCAGTTAATTACAAAATAAGTCGTTTTAAAAAACGAGATTGTTCAATTGAAAACGACCGAAGTAGTGAGAAGTACAAATTAATATTTACACCAATTACTTTCTTCAGAAATAGACAACTCCTACCCTACAATAACATTTCATTTCGACATTACAGATTTCAAAATTTAAACTTTTTTTGATACTAGATTTTAAATATTATAAATTATAGATCATTCACATTCATTTTTTTTAAATAACGTCATTCAAGGACATTGTTGTTAACAGACAATGTCACTTTGTGGGACAGGATGACGTTCAATTACTAGAACTAAATTAAAAGACATATTTACGTCCTGTTTATTGCTATTGTGGTCGTTAATGACAGGTTTGAACCTGGATTTATGTCAGGAGCATAAATCCTCGCACTCCCCTCCTAGTCCATGAATGTTCTACTTTTGTGAACCCCGTTCCAGCCTGGGACGGTCACTTTCTAAAGATTTTGTTTTACATTAAACCCCTGAAATAATGAAATAAGGCATTACCGCACTGCGGCAATGTTTACAGAGATTGCCCATTCCTCGAAAACATATTTTCAAATATATATATAATTTTATAACAAACTTCGTATTCTAAAATTGCAGATCCCCTATTCCCTCTAGTTCTTAAACGTCCTACTTTTGTCAACCCCTTTCCAGCCTTAGACGGTCCCTCAGAGCAATTTTTTATTTTTCAACCCCCTGACGGAAGGCAATCTGGCATTGCACCGAAGCTCACAGTGATTGCCCATTTCGGCGAAAACCACATTTTTTTTATAAAAAAAAAACCTGGGGTACTTCAGACAGGTGGTGGCGAAATTCCTATCAACTTAGTCATTGTGCCAACCGCTCGGCTAAGCCCCGGTCGAGTCACGCCGCAATTTCGCTTTTATTTTCACTCAAATTTTCGATTAGACTTCGGCGTGCGCTTAAGACCTTAAGACCCGGGATCAAGCCGAATAAATGGCGACAACCGTTTTTAAAAGGGATATTTCAGATATAAGGGCATTACGTCACGGCGAAACAAAGAGAGAGAGAGAGAGAGGCAGTCGTAAATAAAATAATAATAATAAAAAAAGATAAATAGGTCCGTGATAATTCCGTCAAAACGAAGAGTTATAAATGCGTTGCTCTAGCAGCCCTAAACATCTGGCATGTATATTGGTGGAGTAAAAGGCAGGAAAAATTGCAAATTTATTGACTTTTTGAGTTAGGCTGTAGTTATTGGGTGGTGAGGACGAGTGACGCATACCGTGATGTCAGAGGACCACGTGATGGGACTATATAGGCCTGCACAGCGGGCGAGTTCAGATATCCAGCCAGGAGCCAGAGCCCGAATCCGAACCCAAGGTAGGCTCCAAAAACCCTTCAATTTTTTTAACAGCATTTTTAACAGCTTTTATTTGCTTTTGCGGTTCAGCATGTTTTTATACGGGGGTTATTTTTCTGTCGGTTTTATCACTTTTTGCTTCATTAAAGATAACAGTTGTTCAGAAAGTATGTCTAAACCCTAAACCTCAACGGGTTCAAATTTCCTAAGTAAATGCTGATATAAATAATGCATATTACTTAGTGTGTTCAACGAAGTAATTTGTTAAAAAGTAGCTCATTATTTGCTCAAAAAAAATTACGAGTGCAAACATAACTAAAAATAAGACGTACAGGCGTTCAAACTTCCATTTTTTTTATTATTTTGTGAGCAAAATTCAGTATGTTTATCAAACATTAATATTATTTTAATTTATAACTACTATTCGAAATCTAACAAATTTTCTGTTTCGAATTCGTTTTTATTCACGAAAGCCAGCCGTGCTAAATTTTTTAACTTTTTAAAATATGCCTGGCGCCACCAGTAAAAATAATTTGAATTTGGTAAAAATGCAAGTCTTGAAATAATAACTTAATAAAAGAAAATTCGTGCCGGATTTTTCTCGCTAAAGACAACTATGAGCATTTGTAGAGAGATGTATAACGTCAGGACAAATATTATTATCATTAATTTACTTTGTCTTTATCAAATCATTTTATGGTAAAGGCACCCTTGAAACATAACTTCATTTATAAGTCTTTCATTTCCATTACTAAATTTTGAAAAAAAGACTTATTAATTTTAAGACGATATTCAACTACATTGATTAGTCAATTTATTTTTAGAAAAATATGCTTAAAACGTCAGTTGTTGTTAGCTAAGCCCTTGAGGCTCAATGAACTCTGGGTCAGGAAATGCCGGAAGTGATTTCTTAACGTTTATGTTTAAACTTCACTTATTAAAAACCGTGAACCAAAATGTAATCTTATCTGTTGAGATTCTCAAATTCAACGGATATTAATTGATATGAATATTGAGCGACTAAATAAGTAGATATTTTTAACGAATATTTTAAATTAGATTCAAATAAATTATTAGCAAATAATAATAATAATAATAAATTTATTTTTCAAGAAAAATAAATATAATTGTTATATAATTACATACACCATGTCCGTTTCTAAATAAGCATTTGTTAAAATATTCAAATCACACAAATGAGAATTAAATTTAGCGAATTTGTCAAAATAAAAGCTTCGAATACGTAAAACGCAAATTAAATATATTACAGATATTAAATTGTCCTTAAGTGCAACTGCCCTTACGTGTATACTATCCTAAAATATTACCAAACTAGTTCATCTGAAACGTCCAAACGTGAAAAACTTATAATTTCAAATCAAACATTTAATCTGCTATTTAATAGCCTGGGCTAACTTAAAGAGAAAAAAACACACGTGATGCAAGTAAGACTAAAATACGTGTTGCCTTTTGTTGTAATATTAAACACAAATGATGTGTTAATGTCGTCTTAAATGGTTCACTGTTTTCGTTCAAATTCAACACCAAATTGAAAAAAAATTCCAATAATTTTGAGCTAACGTTGTTTTATGCCATCAAACTGCGCCCTAATGTATGCATTTTGGTATTAAGTAGGCTAAATAATATTGATATTCTTTCACATTTGTTAAATCGCGCTTCCGGCCACTTAGATAACTCAATTGCATTTGGAAATTAATGTTTGCATGGGAAAAATGAGAAAATGAGAAAACAACGCTTAAATAATAAGGTCACCTACATTTATGCCTACTTTAAAATTCATGTTTAAAGTGCATTAATGTGCATTAACATATATGTTAAAATGCTTTATATTTAATTTGATTCAATGGCTGATTGTTGAACAAGAACGAATATGTTTAAAGTCTATTGCTTTAAGTATGCCTCTTTAGATCATTATGCAAATGTTATTACAAATAAATACGCAAAAATTAAAACCATTCAATGACCTTATATATGGTGTATAATTTTGCACAATTAAATTTAAACGGATCAAAACACCTAATTTGAAATATTTCTAACACGACATGACATGTTTTCCCTGATGAAAACCGATACTTTTATTTGATAAGCAATGTTGCTTTATATTAACTGATACAATCCGGAGTTGTTGTTTTTTTTAAAAAAGGCAATAAGCAAACGAAGCCTCATCTTCAACGGAATTGATTTGGAGTGTTTGAAAAATCGGGGGATTAACTTTCAATGCATACAGATTTCCTATTAGATACCTATTTGGGGGCATGAAATATCATCGTTTCCTATTTCTGAACTAGACATTTTTAGGTTGAATGAAATAAATCGCAACATTTCAATCAAAGACGGATAGTTCATTGAAAAAAAAAGTCTCATTGGCCACATCTGAACTCAAAATGATATCAAATGTTACGATCTTGGTAGTAGATATTATGTTTCATGAAATATTAGCTGGGTCCTTATTGGTTTGTTGAAGATAAAAATTATTTTAAAACTGGATCCATTCAATAGTTCTCCAATTAATCTTCATCGATACATCTTGATTTCACCTAAATTATTTTCTTTTCAGAATTGACATTGGTTATTTGAAACCAGATATTACTTCGCAGAAACGTAATTTAAAACTCGACAGATTAAAATAATGTCTAGTGTTTGGAGGTTCTACGCCTTGGCCATTCTGGTCACCCTGTCCGCTCTGGTAGTGTCCAGCAAAACCTTGGGCGAAAACGAACACGCACAGTATGGGCCAGACTTAGCAGTGAGTACATTTACGAATTCATTACTTTTTAATTATTCGCTAAGGTCATTATATTTATAGGAGGTTCATCAGCTCTAGCATTTGATTAATGTCTAGGAAGCAAGCTTACTTCAGTGACACTCAGTCCATTCATATAAAAACTTCTTAAAATGCATTTATGCATTCATTTTGTTTTACTTGATAATTTATTCCTTCATTGTGTAATTGAAAAATCATCACTTACAAATATGTTAAATAGAAGTTATTCAACTAAATATGATTATAGCAGTGATTCACCCAGCCTGCCAAGAAACATAATTGTTCTAATAGGGTTTTAATACTCTTTACCCTTTTAATAACCTAGAAATACTAATAAATCACTGTATGTATTGTGAATATTGACTTTATTTTGTCATTCACAATCACTCGATGACGTTAAACAAACAAGTTGCGGTTACATTAGTCAATGAAACGTTTGTATTTAGGGGACTTGAAGTTATATATTCGAAACATAATACATTTTAAACCCAACCTAAAAGAATGTTTATTTAAAATACTTATTATATTTGCTAAATTTATTTCCACCAGTTTAAAAAAGGTCGTCCACTGGGGTCTGCGTTATTTTTTATAATTTAAAAAAGAGAAACAGTTATTTACGGAGGTCGCACAAAAGTGTTTTTCAGGTTTATTCATTTTTTGTGATAAATAAACGGGACATGGGAAAATTACAAAAAAAATGCAGATCTTAGTGGACAACCAATTCCACATACAACAAAATAAATTCACCAATTATAACAAGAATTGAAGCCATAATATGATGGTCATTTTTGCTTATTATGATTGCTATCTTTATTTTCCCCAATGTAAAGACGGTAATTCACCAGGGTTTCAGCTCTGGTTTACAATTTGACGATTTTTCGTATTATTTGACAATAAAATTAAGAGCGAAGTACACCTTCTACCATATGGCAGTTGTCAGCTGACAGTAAAGTACCGAGTTGAATTGAATTGAATTTAGAAATTCAAAAAAACACTGTTTACCCGCCTGCCAAAAGTTGGGCTTCCTTGCACGATAAATGTGCATTGCGGGTTGCATAAAGTTTTTTTTCCATATTTCTTACATTTTTTTTTACAAATAAACAGGACATTTACAAATTAATAAAACTAACTCAGTACTTAGTAGACGTTCATTTCTACGTGAAGGAAAATAAATTTAGCAATTATAACAAGCAATCGAAGCAATAATGCGCACTTTTTTTTTTTTGCAAAGTGGGCATGCAAAGTTTGTGTTGCGAATTATGATATGCCCGTTTTATCGGATGGCCAAATTCTGCAATACTTTTCCAACAACAACTCTTTACACGCTTCCGTAAACGTGACTTAAAGTTTGCCTAACCGCTTAACCACCGATCAAAGCCATCGATGATAATATAAGTGCGCAAACGAATGAAACCGCTTTTGTGTTTGGCGTGACTATCGCATACAGGAAAAGCTATTGCGAGAAGATAAGTGTTTACACTTACTCGAAAATAGGCTTTTAACGTCAATAATAGCTTCGAAAATAGAACAATGACACGTATCAGGGAGCAGATTAATACTCGAATCGAGTCGAAATTGACAATATACACAACGCACTACACCATTATCTTTTTCGGCTTGTCAATGAGCCATGGTCGAAACGAGATTAAATGCGTATCAACTGTGACGTCATAGATTTAAATACCTCGTAATCCCCAAACACAAGTCAGACCACCTGACCAGCATCTTAATCGGTCGTTAAAGCGTGACGCTCAATAGTACCGGAAATTGGACCTTTAATTATGACGTCATCATAAACGCTAAAAAAAAAAACGCCAAACGAAACCAACGAAAATGATCTGAGAAAGGTTTTATTGGATTTAAGGGAAACTGGATTTATGCGAATAAATCACAACCTGAACATTTATTTTTAAAAGAAATGTTACGAATATTTTTACGCGGAAATATTACAAGGGTTGAGCAAACATCGATAAAGTACACGGAATTGGTTTGCTTTAAATTTTGTTTGAAAATTTTGTTTGAATATATTCTTCAAATAATTTTACAATTAACTCTGTTTGGAAATTGTGTTTGAAAAAATTAGTATAATATTAGTTTACAATTACATTTAGTTTTGAAAGTTTTGTTTGAAGATTTTGCTAAAATTAGTTTACGATTAATTTAATTTGAAGATATTGTTGAAATTAGTTTACGATCAGTTCAGTTTTTAAAATTTTGTTTGAAGATATTACTGAAATCAGTTTACCATTACTCTTGCTTTTAAATAAATGAAACGGTTTTAGCGGTGTTGTATAAATTTTTTTGTAAATTATTGATGGAAGAGTGAAGGGCTTTCTGAACTTTGCTTGCTGAATTAAAGCAGTGGTTTTTTGTGGAGGGGGGGAAATTGTAAGATGGGGAGGAAATAAATTAAAGTTTCATGGTATTTCAAAAAGCGATTGATACATATTTGGCACATTGTGGTGGCTTAATGATAAATTGTTGTCGCCGTTATAAAAAAAATGAAAGAGGAATATTTAAACGTTAAAGGTTGTGATCATTGCAAACGTGTTTCGTTTATGACCATCGCTAGCCATCAGTGAGAATGATTTGAACCATATATATATACATACATACATTGTATATTCAGGACGTCATCAGGAAAAAAAATATTTGAAATGTCTCCCTAGTCAAAACGCAATCTAGATGATATGGAGAAGTTATTGGAATTGCTAACAAACGCAGTAGTGTGCACCAATAAACACCGAAGTAACATTTTCATGTTTTTTTTTTAAAAAAAAAAACTCATATAGCATATTTGTATTTCCAACGTGATGTTGTCAACGTTTTAGCACTTTTTTTGGGAGAAGGGATAACGAGAAAATAAAGTAACATTTTTGAAAGATGGATTTTTAGTGAGCGCAACGAGGTCCCCCTATATAGTGACATTTTTTTTAGCAAATTTGACATGTTTAAACATTAAGAAAAAAACACAGCATGTGCGAAGACTTAATACGTAAAGATCCCCAAAATTTAAAACGCGCGAACCTTATTTCGATGGTCAGTAGTGCATGAGACGGTCAGACGGTCAGCCTGGACATTACACTGAGTTCGATTAATGACATTTTTGAAGCACATTTCGATCGCGATTTTCACTCATTTAAACTTCACCAATGTTTAAAACTAAACATTCCACGGGCAAACCGGCAAAACTGCAAATAAATAAAATTTATATCAATGCATTTTGTCAGAAATAATTTCCTGGCAAGCAATGAAACATAAAACACATTTAAACATACATATGAAAACAACATAAAAACCAAAATTAAAACCTTTGGAAAGAATTTTAAAACTTTATCAAACAAACTCTTCATAGAATAAAATGGTAACGAAATTTATCAAACTGCTGATATTTTTATTTGCTATTTCTAAATGTTGAAAAGTGTGCTATGGAAAATATGGAAATTGTGACCAGATGCAACCTGTTTGAGCAGTATCATAAGCAATTAATTAATTAAATTTCCTTCACTTTTCCGGGCTTTTGGAAAAATTACCCTGACTATTAAAAATGGAAAACAAAATTATTATTGCAAAATAAGAAGGTTTATATGGAAAATAGGGGAATTTCAAATCATCGCATAAGTGTGACCAGATAGCTCTCTTTTGAGCAGTATCATAAACAATCCTTTAAGATTGTAGAAATTTAAGGCAGACATTTTATCTGATAAAAATGTCCCTGACTTTTGCACGAAAATTTCAAACTTCCCGAAATTTTCCAGGTTGTTCCTAACCTAACACGCATTACGGGTTGGTATAAATAAATGTACACCAAAAAAAAATACCAACTTTGTAGAGCGCTTGATCTTAAATTAGCAGCAAAAACGCAAAAAAAAAACCAACAACAACCTTAAAACAATCAAGTGGGCCGTAGTGGTCTTTTTTTAACCGAATTCCAGACTAGATCAGCCCCAATTAAGTTTGTGTCATTCAATTAACCCGGCTTAATAGAAGCTTTTAATGCCACCAATAACTTCCGGTTTTTCAGCTTTAATCTCGTTTGCGACTAGGTGCGTCATTAAATGCAATCATTATTAAATCTGGCAGCTTCTTGCGACGACCTGTTTGCTACCAATAAACTCGGATAAAATCGCTTCCTTAACATAGTGAAAGAGGGTCCTAGGAGCTCAAACTCGACCTAATTGGCGTCAATTTATGGCCTAAAGTTCGCCGTACTAAACTTATTTATCTTGCGCTTATTTATCAAGAAATTCCATCTACGATGTAATTACGAAACGTTGATTTCGATATCCATCTGCTAAAGTGCTGCTGCAATGGGTACTTCCCCCTAACAGCTGCCCCTTGAATATGGCAATCCAATTTCCATTATGGGGAGAAATTCACCCCCTAATCTCCAACTGAATGGCCTGCAATGTCCTTCCGACCCCAAATTGGTGATGATTATCTCACTTTACAAAATTGTCACGAATATTAATCCGTAATAACCGCAATAATTTGAACAACAAAAAAAATACACCAATTACTTAAAACATTACTCAGCCTCCAACTGAATAGGCTGCCAAGCACTCTAGTAAAACCCTTTGTAAACGAATTATTATAATATGAAATACAAATTTTAAGGGGAGGGAAAATGTAACCTAATTTCCTGAAATTTTCCTGTGGTGCCCAAAAGTGCCCAATTTTACCGGTTTTGTGACTTCTATTCATGCAACACTATAATTCTGCCTTAAAACAATCCTCATCTGAGCTTATTTATCATCTAAAACGTTACTATAAAGCTCACAAATTCTTTGTAAAAGATACTTTTCCGTACAAGAATCTTAATTAGACGCACAGCATTCCTGGAATTACTTACGGTAGTTAAAACCTGACTGTACCCATTTTATTATTCGAATTAATTATATACGGTATGCAGGGTTCCCACCGAAATGGAATGAAATCGATAAAAATATTACGAATAAAATTTGATGAAAAAATGTACAAATTACTGACGCTAAATGTGTGCCATAGAGAATTTGAGAATTCTGTAAATACTCATCTTCCCTGAATTTTTCAAGTTTGTGGAAAAATTCACCTGACTTCTATCAAAAATGTTGTTCATGGAATAAAAAAGGAGCATAATTAACACGCATAATTTAACAATTACATAAGTGTGGCTAAATGTGCCCACTTTAGAGCTATCATAAACAATAAATCATTTTGAAATTATGGCCATTTAAGGCTGACATTTTTCCGATGAAAATTTCCCTGACGTTTGTATGAAAATTTTAAATTTCCCTGACTTTTACAGGTGGTTTATTCTTTCCTGATAATGTGTATTTTACAAAGGGAATGAACCAACATTTTCTCATAGATTAATTTTAGAAGTTTAATTTCAGGTAAACTAATTCGATTTTAATTATTACAAGTGGTTATTTACACATTTCTAAAATATTTTTCGAGCTGATAAGTTTTTATAGCATTATTTTTTCTATCATGTTTTTCTTTAAAAATGTACTGTCTCGTAAGAAAAACTACCAGCCTATACTAAAAATCTAAACTGATCGTCTTCAAAATACATTAAAATAATAAAAGATCAAAGCAGTTTCACAATGGCTGCATTTTATGTAAATCATCCAGGCGAATGAAATATGCACAGATGGCCTAAATTAAAACAAATTGCTTAATACGTGTAAGCCCATCGTTATTTCTCACGACATATCTTCAATTTCAAATATAAATAACATTTAATGTTGGTTTATATTCGCAGCCATATTTAAGCTTTCGTGGAAATGATGAATAATAGCGCTTTATGTTTAAAATATTAAATAGTAGCATTCTGAAGCTGAAAACTACGAATGACAAGCCAAATCTCGCCACGAATTGTTTGTGAAGGCTCATGAATATTCAAGGCATGTCATGATTAAGATTAATTTATGTAATGCATTGTGCATATTTATAACTTCATGCCAAGTAAAATCATTTCATGAGATTGCATTTTGAATTCATGACATCTCCAAAAAAAATATCAAATATCTAAATGGATACATGAGCACAAAAAAGGATTCGTTTCACGAAGATTACACGAAATCCAACATGCTAGGCTATTTGTTTTTCGGTATAAATATTAGATAGCAAGAGTTATTACTGATGATATGCATCTCAAGTAAGCTCTTAGTTTTATTGCCATGGACTGAAGGATTACGCAATAAGCCCAGCCATCATCTCAAGCTTCTTGAAAATTGACAAACTAGATTTAGCAAAAAGGATTCTTAAAAACAAGCTAATAAAAAGGCTACAACAAAAAACGATGAAAAAATTCATCAAGATGTCACATAACCATCCGTTGGAGTTAACCCTTAAAATATGACATTATAATCCATTTAAGCGACTTGAAATTAACTTAATTTTTCGTCAATTAAGGCTCTTAATTTTCCAAGAAATGTTGCTTTCGGCACTAATTGCGTTTGGAGATTTAAAAATGCTATCAAAAATGTCATAGAAAATACAAAGAATCCATCATTTTCAGTGGCTCATTTCTGAGCTTTTGGCTACGACGTTTTTTTAAATTAAAAATATTTCCCTTTCTGTAATGAATGTTGGCTTCATTGATGAGCAATTAAAGATATTACCAAAAAATGACGCAATCATCTGTATGTTGTAATGCAATGCTGATATACATGTACATGTCTTTATGAATTTAAATTACTCAAACTTTGCTTTCTCTCAATAAATTTAAACTTCTACGTGCATTTCCTTTCGTCATTGTTTTGAATTTTTAATTAATCGTTGTTATTGGAATTAGCAGGTAAATTTCCTATTTATAACAACAGTAAACTATTTGCATTTTGTAGGACATTTGCATGGATATTCTGCACAAATAGTGATAATTTACGGCATTGCAATTCGGGCTATTCTCGTACGAAATTCAATAAGAATTTTATTCAATTTGGGGTGAATTTGAAAATGCTTCGAATTGTTTAGAAACGAGATATTACGATAGTAAATTGGATATCTATTTGCTGAGCAAAGTGAAGTTATAGTTTTTATGGGGCAGAGAAAGGGCAAAGGGGTTAGGAGGGCTTCAAATTAAAACCCTCCATCCATCCTTAGTGGTCGCATTTAAATGTTTTCATATTACAAGTGCAAGGTATTCCAGGCGGCCCATTATTTCTTACCCTTTTAGTTTCTTAAGGCGAAATTTAATGAGTCGAATCGAATGCCCACTTTATCATCTCGACCTGTGAGGATATAAAAAACACCAGTTGAAATGGTACGCTGCTGTTTTCCTGAATTAAACCCGCTGCTTTTTAATGCTTTTCTCGAGTGTTTCCTTCTCGGTGAAATCAAAGCTACTTCCCATCAGCCTCGAATCCTATTTCCTAAACTTTCTCATTCGAGACAAAACACAATTTCAGTCACTTTAACAGAGTGGGTCTCCTCCTGACGTTACTCTTTGAATCATTTACCATATCTTTCTGGAGTGTGCTTTTTCTCTCCGACAGCTACATGTACATGTAGCTATTGTGATACGAATAAAAGACAACTAGGTGTGGAAACGTCCTTTTAGTTAACCAAAAAAGTAACACAATACGTCGGAAGTTAATACTACTCGCCGTGGGGGACTTTCGATAAAGCGATTAACTGCTATCGAAAAATAAAACACTGAGTGTACTCGGTACACTTACACCAAACATCATTGAATTCAATTTAATTTAACCTTTTTTAATTAAAACAAATTGTCATTTCTGAATGTAAGAATCGAAAGGCAAATACCTAATTATGATTACCTAATTTATGCGCAAGTAAAGGAATTATTTTCTTCGGAAAAACAAGTATTGCAAATTCTTTCAACTAATTAAAGCATATTTATATTCTGTACTAATATCACTGTACATATACTGGTTTTTGGGACTACTGATATGAGTATGCTTAGTGATTTCAGTATAAGTGGTTTTTGGAACTGCTAATATCAGTATGGTTAGAGATATCATTACGTTTTTTACTAATATCAGTATATGATAAGTATATTTGTACTGATATCTACTGTACTGATTAGTCTGATCTTTCCATCAGGGAGGCCAATGTCACTGCCAAGCAGTCTGTAGCTGTCAATCATTTGTATTCTCAATTGAACATTGTTGTTTTATTCTCTGCAATTTTACAGTTGATGGACGACGATGGCTCTTTGGACGCCGCCCTCATCAACTACCTGTTCGCTCGCCAGATGGTCAGAAAGCTGCAGAACAATCTGGACGTGACTGACCTTCAGCGCAAGAGAAGCTACTGGAAGCAGTGCGCTTTCAACGCAGTGTCCTGCTTCGGAGGAAAGTAAACGGACTGCAAATACAGTTCATCGTCCGAATATCGTTCAACATTTACCATCCATCTATTTCCAATAACGAAATACTGACTGTGGTCAAGGATTCAGCAACCAGCAACCTTTCAGTAGGCAACTCCTGAAAACAACAACAACGTTGTTTGTTATCGCATTGCCCTGCAGCTTTCCAGAATCCTAAAGGGGGGGTGTTTCACCTTAGAGGTCAATGTCATTTTTTGGATCTTCATTACTTAGGCCTCACTAAACTGTTTTCAAGCTGCGAAGCAAATCAATCTAATGAAGACCACAATCCATAATTTTTTAAACCAATTTTTAAATTTCGAATTTCATTACAGTAACATCAGAATCTTTAATTGCAAAAAACTTCTTTTTAAGCATCAAGTAGTAGGTAATAAAACCCTTTGAATAAATGGGATAAAAAATACTGACGTCATTATTTGTTTCCCTGGGGATTCTGGCAAACAGCTGGTGCTAAATTGCTGGTTGCTCAAACTTTGGTCATCGCTGAATACAAGCAGCCTTTTAATTCTTCAAATTCATGCGTATATCGATTCGGGATGATATAGTTAAAGTGAACCTACATTCCCACCCTTTTAATCTCAAATAAATGATGAATTTAGGACTCCTGTGGGCTTTATGCTGTAAACATATACGCCTTATACGTGTAGATGTAAATATACTGCAGTCGCTTTCACTTATTATTGATGCCGCACAACACCAATGTTTATTACCGACCATATCCTAAAATAAAAACCACCATGTGCATTTTCTGATTCTAGCTTAAGCTTTGTTTAATTAAATCGTTGCCTTCGCTTAAGTACGTAGAAATCTGTTGAAATAAAGTATTAGGAGTTAAAATTGGGATTGTTTATAATGAATCAACAAAATTCAATTACAGTTTTATCCGCATTTTTTCCCAAGTTAAAGCCAAACAGGTGGTCATCTGTCTCAACGAATAAATGCGAGCCAATAAAGCAAAAACAAAAAACGATTTTCTTTAATTGAAGTCTGAAGAATAAAGCAATTTTGAACACATTATGGATGTGGAGTTTTATTTCACCCATTCCACTCAAAACGCGCCCATCTGGTATTGTTAACTTTAAATTGAACGAAATCATAACTGACTTGCTTAAAAGGGTTGTTTTCCCAAAAGAATGTGCACTAATGAATTCACCACGGCTTCAAATTCAATAAATAAGTAGTCTTACAGCATTACACTCACAAATCTCTCTTAATCAAGGTAAGTAATAAGAAAACACATGTACGTTTGTGAAATAAACTTAGTTTTGAAAACAATATTGGACAACTCCAGTTAAATGCGATGAAAAGAGAAAATAGTCATAATACCGGCAAATAAAGCACCTAAAAATGTAAAGATTTGGTTCAGTGATTACCTTAAAATTCGTTTCAAATGTGTATTGAGAGTGGCATTCAATATGTTACTGATCATTTCCTTGATAACACTGAATACGAGCTTTAATTAGTAACATTCGAACAGCATAAACTCCAGGTTTTAATTGCAATACCACGCCTTAATTAGATAAGTAGTGAAATATGACCATTATAAACAATTATTCACTGTTTGTCCATTGTCTTTATTAATCTAGTTTCCAATTGCGTACCCAAGGGGGATCACAGGGACACTTACCTCCCCCCCCCTTCACCCGAATGCCAAATAGTACAACAATTTAAATAAGAAATGTTAAAATAAAACACATGAAAAAATAAGAACAGAAAAACAAGGGCATTCGGATGTACATGTATCATGTTATACAGTCATATGATTTTGAAAATTTGTAGTTGTTCCCCTCCCAGATATACTGAAAAAAGTGTGTACAAATTCGGACCATAAAAATCATTTTTTACACATTGTGTTCTGTATTTCTGGGCCATGTACGAAACACATTTAGCTCCACATAAGTCCACATATGGCCATATATGAAAAATAGTCGATTTTCTACTAAGGACAATCCCATTACTGCTCAACTCCCTTATGAAAATGTAATGCATGCCTACACAAATAATTTTTTTAATTTAATATCAGTTATTGTGTTATATTTTCCATGTATGGACATTGAGACATACATAATCATATCTGTATATGTGTTGACATATACGTTCATATGTAAGAATGTAAAACCAGATATGGATCTATCGTATATTAATATTCATGCACAAGTATAGGTTTAATGAACTTATATGGTCATACAGGTAAATTCGTGGCTAATTTCTGATTTAATCATATATGGAATAAATCATATGTTCCCATATTTAATTTTTCCATCCGAGGGATATTCAGGAGTTTGGTTTGCTTCTTTCAAATAGCCTTACAACCAAATAAACTTAAAACGAAGTGTGAAGCAGAATCAGCAGGAAAATCCAGGGAAGCCTTAGCAAAAACCACGTGTAACAACCACCTCATGTCCCTCCAGAATTTGCGCAACGTTTGCCAATTAACGAAAACTCTGTAAAGGGGGAATTGCGATTGCATCTCTTTGCCATGGCACCGAGTAATTTCCCTCGGAGATTTCTGGGTCCATTATAGGGTTGTAAGTTAGTAATGCAATTTAAAAACACGCTTGTGCATTGGCCAATTTTCAGTTTCATGTAAAACAAGACGTCTGAGAGGGATGTCATTTTGCAGACATGATTTACAAGCTTGAAAATGTTTGTGGAGAAGCAGAAGAAACCCAAAGAGACCCCAAGAAGATGCTGTAGATAGTGGAGCAGCCAAAGCGAATTTGTTAGAAGTGCCTAATGGTACCTCTGGAAGCCGCCTCCATGCACTGGCCCATTATTTTCGTTCAGTCTACTTTCCTACTCATGAAAGAGGACAGGCCACACCACCAGAGAATATCCCATAGAACTCATTATCAATGTAGCTTACAGCAACGTTCTCCCCTTGACGTGTTCATTATTCAGATGTACTGCTTCCGGTACAGTACTGTTTATGCTTGCAAAGTACGTCGAAGCAGGAAGTTTAGCTGGTGACTAAATCTGCGTGTCCATCTGAGAGGTGAGAGTACTAGAGGTGAACTCCGGGAACTGTGTCCACTTGATATCGGGGTTCCCACCAAAATTATATTTACTTTCCTGACTTTTCAAGATTTTTGAAAAAATTCCCCAAATTTTCCAAATTTTTGGGAAATTTTTATCAAACCACAGCTCTGAAATGATCTATTTTAGGACTAATTTTTTATACAAATACAAATACACGTATAATGGACTTTAATTCCATTTTCCAAAAAATATTTTCAAAAATATTAACATCGAAAGAAACATGTTTATTTAAAATTATATGTTAAATAAACAATCAGGCATATTTGCAAACATGTCTTAACGAAGTTTCAGAAATACTGATCAGATTGTAATTGCATTGTATGGAATGTTTTGCAGAAATTGTAATTAATATCTAAGGAAATCTTTAAAGCAGTTTAGTTATTTTATCTTGTATGAAGAAAATGTTGAGAGCATACCATTTTCAGAAAAATAAGCTCATCAATAACACATGTTTAAGAATTTTCCTCGAGTAATTTTAACAATTATCACCATTCCAGATATTCTGAAAAGTTAAATCATGATTGATGCAATATTTCTGGGTTTATCGAAGTCATAAGCACTTAGGCGTTTAATTACATGTACGAGCACCTGGATTTGCCCCATTGTGCTTACCTTATTGACCCTTCCCTGAGCCTAAATAATGCGTTCCTCATTTTCATGACAACTTGGTTTTCCGGTCATTATTAAACGGGCTCCATTTTTTTTTCTACCAAGATTGTACCAACTTCAGAGCAGGAGGCAATAATTAGATGGCAATGTCCATTGGGGAATTTAGTTATTCACACAACACGTATGACCTTCTATCGTAAACATAATTTGCCTGCCAACCGTGGCCTTGCAAGGCATCAACAGTTTAGCCTTCAATTAAATGCACGCAAATCTGCAAAATCGAACAGGGGCTAGGCATGAGCAAAATGCAAATTGCGGCAAAAGCCGTAGCCCAGGGAATTGGGGTCATTACTGCATCTTCCGGATTCCTTTGAAGTGGTTTGCATTTGGAATAATCTCTCATCAAATTGCGTTTTCTATCATGTTTTGACGGCAAAACGAGTCGCTCGTCTTATCGATTGCATTTACGTTAGAAACATAAATTCTATGAACTAGGACGTCGAATCAAACTGTTGGTCAGGATCAAGAGGATGTTGCAATCATGGAAGAAGCTCTGGATGGACATTTGAGACGAATCACCACTTTCTCTTTGCGTTGACCAAAACCATTCATGTGCGGTTTAATGTGTCACACGTTTCGGTCGGAAGTCAAGCTAAGATTTCACTGTAATGAGCAAAAAAGAAAAACATGCATTTCTTTACTCCAATCTGCATATTCGAAGCCGGAAGAGTTCATATTGCTACAGTGGCATTATGTGAGAAACCTAACACTCTTAGCTCTCAGAAAAGAGTCAAGTTTGAGCGCCTTTGCATTAACACAGTCACTAGTGCGGTAATTTAAACTTTTAAACCAAAGGTGGATTGAGTGCAGGAACTTGAAATGGTGCAGCGTGCAGCTGCTATATTCGTGACCGATAAATACCGGCGAGATGACGGCGTTTCCCATACCAAATATATATTTTCTCTGGGAAAATCTTTGTTGTTAATGTTTCTCAGATGTGTACACAGTGTAAGTTTGAATTACCAAGTGGTATCACTTGGTTTCCCATTGCCCCTTCTCCCAGATCGCATTATCCTCAACACATTTTCGTCACCTAGATGTGTTTAAGATGCTGTTTACAGTTATAAACGAATCCTTGCTATGAACCATGTCTAGGATAGCAAAGAGTATAGTTAATATTGACTAATTGCTCCAGATGGAAAAAATTAGCTTGTCTGATTTTCTACAATATTACAATCCTCTTATCACAAATTTACTGATGAATCTATTCTTAATCACGTACTGAATAACATGATTTTGATTCAACATCTATATTTAACATATCTCATGTAAAGGCCAGCAAGTATATGCTTGAGAGCTGTTATTGCATTAAGAGCGTTTCCTTGATGATCAAGGGTCTTTCCAAAAGTAAAGACACTCTAATTAAGACTCTCGGGAGACTCAATGCTGCAGTGCTTGCATTTAAACCCCCTTATCTAAATCAGAGCCTATTCGGATCCATACTATTGGTCTTATATCTTGCATGCCATCAGACGTTGGAATTCTCTTCCAAAAGATAGCCTTATGCTAACTGAAACTCAGTACGACAATGATGATGCAGACCATCAAGTTGAACTATAACATTTATAAAAAAAAAACAATAACATGGATTGATGGATTTCACTTAGACTAACATCTTCCCCCTCACACACACAAACACACGGCAAATCTTTGCTTACAGTAGGTTTAAGGTACTACACTGATTATTCCTAACTATTCCTAACTACGCTGTATGTGATAGCCAGCAACTAATAAATTGTTATGAAATGAAAATTTAGTAATTTAAAGAAAGCTGGGCATTATTTTATTGAAATCAAGCAAGCATTTCTGTAGAATGGCCGGCACATCGGCTGACCAGATTCCAGTTAATTAAATCCATGCATGGAAATCAATTGAACGGGATTCATAAATTCTCAGTTTAGAAATGTCGAACGCAAGAGAAAAATAAAACCACTAACTGAATCATGGAAAATTGCAAACATTACTCTTAAGCTAATAACTAGTGACAATGGGTTGAATCGTTAACAAGTCATACCTTTTAAACAATTCGTCCCGTATTATTCGTATTTGCAAAACGTCATTACAATTTGGGTACAATGAAGCAAAACATGGCTTCCCTTAAAACTTCCAAACGCGAATGCATTACGTGAAATAGCGCCTACTTCTGATTGTGAATACCAGGTGGCACTAAAACCAGGCGTTTTTCTTTCTCTCTCTCCCCCTCCCTTCCTCCCTTCCTCCCCCCCCCCCGTTGCCGTTAGGGGAGTTTAGGGAAGAAAACAAGCAAAAAAAAAATAACAAGTTTTTTTTCTATAACATTTTTCAAAATGAATGTACAGTGGATACATGACTATCCGAGACCCGGTTATCCGATGTTTGGATTATCCGAGTTGAAGCAACCTTCGATAAGCAGTCGGATTAACCGAGTTGAAGCAACCTCGGATAAACAGTCGGATTAACCGAGTTGCAGCAACCTCGAATAAGTACCCGGATCAACCGAGGGCAAGCAACCTCGAATAAGTACTCGGATTAACCGAGTTGAAGCAACCTCGGATAAGCAGTCGGATTAACCGAGTTGAAGCAACCTCGGATAGATACTCAGATTAACCGAGATGAAGCGACCTCGGATTAACCGATGTGAAGCAGCCTCGGATAGGTACTCGGATTAACCGAGATGAAGCGACCTCGGATAAGCAGTCGGATTAACCGAGGTGAAGCAACCTCGAATACGTACTCGGATTATCCGATGTGAAGCGACCTCGGATAGGTACTCGGATTAACCGAGGTGAAGCAACCTCGAATAAATGCTCGGATTAACCGATGTGAAGCAACCTCGAATAAATACTCGGTTTAACCGATGTGAAGCAACCTCGGATAATTACTCGGATTAACCGAGGTGAATCAACCTCGGATAAGTAATCGGATTAACCGAGGTCTCAAACAGATAAACACTGAAAAGGCATCATAAAAAGAAGGGGAAGAGCGTTAAGGTGACATCTAATTAAAACTTATTAAAAACGAGCTGTTAACTAGCTATTTTCGATTCTTGCATAACGAAGCTTCCACAGTAACTTGATTTTGCATTGCAATTATTCGACATTTATTTTTCAAATTTTTAATTAATTTATTTTATTACTATTGTTATTATCATCATCATTTTGTAAACTAAGTAATTTTTCTGAGTCAGAAACAAAACTTTGGTCATCTGATGATATCGAGGTCAAGTAGTCATTTATCCCCCATAGGCATTAGCATTGGCCGTTGATTCCAATGGCTTGCATTGAAAACGTGAAGGCGAAAAATCCCAGCAAAAACGAAAAACTTTTGGCGAGCTGAAGTGCTTTTTTCCTTTTTTGAGTTCTCGGCAGCCAACCTGTATAAGCCCCGCCTACTCCACAATGATTGACAGGCGTCGCCTAGCAACCCACCCCTCCTGCCGAAGAAGAAGGGGAAGAAGACGAGCAAAACAACATGTCTGGGCGAAAAGAATGGCCGCCATGCATGCACTTAATCGTGTATTTTTTAGCTTCAAAATGAAAAATATAGTATTTGCTAAATTTATTTTGCTTAGTTTAGAATTTATTGACCACTTACTCGCACATTGTTATTTCAAATACACATTTATACTTCACAATACTTAGCATCGGCCATAGGCTCATTTTGCATTTTTAAAGCTTAGACTAAGCGAGGCAACTGCCTCAAATCCCAGTCTGATCTAACGCCTTCTTGCGATCTTATCGTGGAAGCGAATCGTGCACTATTTCATCTTGACATGTTTAACATTAGACTAAAGCTATTGAGAAATGACTGGTTCAGTACATTTACGAACGTAAATCGATCTTTCTCACCGAAATGGAACAACAAATCGCGATCCGCAGCACTTCACTTGTATAGAATTGCTAAACGCTATTGTAGGCCTACCTTTTCTCCATGGAGTGATATAAACTCAATAACTACTCCCCTCCATACTTAATTTCGCAACTATCTAGTCTTTATCATTATATAACCTACTATTTAATCTAAATCAACGTAAAATTTCAAGCGTTTTCCTACCTCGAACGAGTCGAACGTCGCGGCGTTATTAGAAATATGGAATAGATGCCCGTGACGTCATCATCAGCTCTGCCGCCGAATTAGCCGCTAGCCGCTTAGCCGGCTGGCACATCTTCTCCATGTTATAAACAGTCGGCTAGCGGCTAATTCGGCGGCAGAGCTGATGATGACGTCACGATTGTCTGTTCCATATTTCTAAAAACGCCGCGACGTTCGGTTCGAAGATTCGTTGGAGGTAGGAAAACGCTTCTCATATTACGTTCATTTAGAGTAAGATTAATAGTAGTTTGGAGGGGAATAGTTATTGAGTTGTGCGACCGGAGAAAAGGTACGCTAGTGTTAAGGAATTATACCAGCGTAGTGCCGCGGTTTATCTCGGTGAGAAAGACCGATTTGCGGCCGTAAATGTACATTACGGCCATTTCGCAA
>JAQIXS010000270.1:0-54158 GCA_034700785.1 Rossiulus vilnensis | reverse complement strand
TTGAAGTATGGTCTTGTAACTTGTAATGTATGGAGTAATAATTACAAGTTACAAGTAAACGTTTTGTGGAATGCAATATTTTATATTAGTAGAGTTTACAAGTACTTTCACTTGTAATTATTAGTCCATACTTTTTTGTGGAACAGGGCCCAGTACTTCTTGTGACATTGGTCAGTCTTGAGAAAAATGTTAATTCCCTATTTAAACACATATAGATTATTTATAGTGTATGATATAGGCTATATGAGGGGTCTTTCGATACGACCCCGGTGTGTTCGGTAGGTGACGGATGACCGGTGAGTTGACGACAAATCTCGCCCTTGACCGCTGCCCACCGGGTGTGGCGCTGTCATCCGGCCAAATGTCGGACGCTTGGTGTAGGGAGTCGTCGCGGTTAACCGGTTGTGCGTGAGAAATTCGGCCTGGGCGAGGAAGTGGGTGTCAGCTCGCAAAGGGGTAAATAAATGCTCATTACCATAATGGACAGCGAGGTAAACATAGCGGTCAAAACATCCGCTCACCCCCAGGATGTTTTCAATTAGGCCCACTCCAAAGCACCGGACGGGTTCCAAGAGGGGCCAAGAAAGTATTGGCCTGTATTCAGGTCGATAGTCCTTGAAATTCCTGGAAAGGTTGTTCATTTTCCTGAAATTTAATCCGTTGAAACCGTATAATAAGTCTTAGTTGACAAAAATCAAAGCGAATGACCACCTGCGGTCAATTGGTTGTGATTGGTCGCTTGTGGTTTGTTTGAATTTTATTAGATTTCGATGACAGCGCATGTCCATGGCTGTCAGTCAGTGTCGACTTGGTTGACCAATCAATAAGGAATTTCGTCTCCAGAGGCTTTGATCAGCCCATGGCGTGTGTTAAAAGCAGTTTATTCCACAGTTAATCTGAAATGAAGGCCAACAGCAGCTTCCTCTAGTCTTTATTACTTCGAGGTGGTCCTGTCTTAATCCGAACTAATCTCCTGGGAGCCCCTTTTAATCCACGTTTTTACTGCTAGGTCGGTGGTCAGCGTCCATTTATCATTTCAAATAGTGGCCTGCAGGAGGCGAATGATGTGACGTCACTCGTTTGACGACACCGGCATTTTTCAGTTTTTTTTTTTCTTACTTCAAAAGTTGTACTAGTTTAGTTTCAAGATAAATCACGTTTTGTAAGGTATGCCAGGTATTTGGCAGGGTGTTCTCAAGTCATGAAAGTCCTCGCAATATTTTACGACTTGGGGTTAATCGTTGGACAATTTAGGAAAGTAAAAGGAGTGCATGTGAATTTCATGATGCCTAGTGCTCACTTGAGGCGGAGGTCCACCGTGCAAACCAATTTTACTGGTACATTTGTGCTTCAATTATTAATTGTAATTGCTAACAAAATTTTCCCTGTATAGATTCGGTCCTCCACTAAGGTTTCAGCTTTGGGTTTTAACTGCAAAATAACCCGTTTATTTATAATTATTTTAAAAATAAATTTGGAAAAAAGCAATCTATGGAACCCGCAATGCAAGGTTGCCATGCAGGGAAGCCCCGATTTAGGCGGTCACGTAAATGGTTGTTTTTTCAAATTTCTGAAATATTTTATAAATACACGGTGCATTTTGTAATTATAAACCAAAGCTGAAATATATCATGGACAAGTTCTTGTATTTCTTTAAAAAAAATAGGCTTATTTTTGACTTTGGAAGGCTATAATCATTGCATAATTTATGAAAGAAACAGAACTTTACGATTGAATGTATAATGTACTGTATTTATTCATTTAAAACTAAAACTGCCAATTGCCACAAAAACTTCATTAAATACCTTTTCTATCCCTTACAAAATGCAACTTCTGGTCAGTTTTTTCTTTACTGGACTCTTGATTTTTTACGCTAGGTAAGTTATGGCTTGGCACACATTCATTTATGGGTTACTTTAAATTATTCCTGCATGATATTCCAAAATTTGACTAAAAAACATGTTACGTCTTTTTTGGAGCGTTTCACATCCCAACAATAAGTTTTTTTTAAAACTTGTTGTTTCTTGACCCTTGACCATGGGTCAAGCGGCTCGCCCCCCGGTGGTTCGGCGTATCCCGCCTGGTTATTTCCATTCATTAAAATGAATTAAAAAGTTGAAAACTGGATTTAATCTAATCGTTGATCTCGGTTCGGATAATAGCGCTAATAATAATCGCGTCGTCATTAAATGACATTGAGCATTACTCGATTAGCATGTTAGTTATACGGGTTGCATAAACTCCCGGTTTTTTTTTTGTTCTTCTGGTTAACAGACTCCTAATTCAAGGCTAAACCGAAATCGAGCGGCCTCTTTTCATCTTTTATTAAAATATAAATAAAAAAAATCACGTTTTCACAGGCAGGTACATGTACACACGTGACCAAGGGATTCTCGAGGAATTGCTGCCCCCTGGCGGCGTGTTTTTAAATTGCAATTTTTTGCGTGTACATGTACGGTTTTTTTTAATACCCCAATTTAAGTTTAACGGTGTTTTGTCGACCGCTCGGAATTTATTTCGTGGCTTTTTTTTCGCGTCTGGGACCGGTAAATTACTCTTGACCGACTGCGCCCTCTTTTAAGTTTTAAGTGAAGTATGCCGAATTGTGGGTCGCTGGTTCGCGCCCTTGGTCGACCGGTTTTTTTTTTTTCTTCTTTTTTTTATCTAAAAGCATTCCAGTAAGTTACGCATTTTCATAGTATGACTATGAAAATTTGCGAATTATATTTTATGCTTATATTAAGGGTTTCCTTAGACCTGAAAAACATGAAAACTGGAATTGTTTGCGAAATTGCTAATATGATAACCTAGGGTTATTTATTACCACAAGTTAACCTAGGGGTATTTAGGGTTTTGTTACATTATTTTACTATAGGGATTTTTAACCCAATTTAAAGTAAACATAAGAGATAACCTTAGGTAAACCCTGCCTATAAGCAAGGTTAACATTCCTGTTGTGTTGTAATGCTTTTCCTTAATTATCTAAATGTTTACCTTGGGTGTTACTTAACATTTGTTGGTGCAACCGACCCTTAATGCCATCTAATTAGAACATATAAAGTTAACCTTTGAAATTAAAAGGTAGCTAACGTTTTTATAAAACACCGAAGTCAAGACGTGATGCATTCAGTAAGTCGTCATATTTTTGCATTTCCATTGGTCAGGGAAATTTGTTGAAAATACTAGAAAACGCCAGGGGGCGCGCAGGCGCCTGGAAAAACCCTCGTCACTTAATTAGCTGGCGCTCGTGAGACTTAATGGTCGATTATGTAACGTTGCGAAGAACTATTTGCAACGGTATGTCCGTTTTAGGGGCACGTCACATCCTGAGTAAGTAATAAAAGCGTGACTTTCATTTGGCAGAAGAAAAAAAACCGCATTCCTAGGAGAAAGTTAGGAGATAAAAACGCGTTAAGCGGGTGTCAATGAATGCAATGGTTTCAGATAAAACCTTAATTAAACCTAATACGCTTTATCGCTAGCGCCCTCTGGCGAAAGAACCGAAAAATATCGTTTGTTCAAAAGATAACGCGTCTTAATGGACCTTTGGTAAATTCGGTGTACACTTTTCGGCCTGGGGCCTTTTTTGCTCCGAAATACAATGTAATGATGCTGAAGGAGAATTTAAAAAAACAAGAAAATAATCAAAACTTTTCTTTGTTCTAAAAAAATTCCTGTTTATTTCAGTTCGTAATAAATGAAAATGCAGGGTGGAAATATTTTACGATATTTTGAATAACTTGTGCATAGCAGGTACTGTAGCTTGTTTATTACTGATACGGTGATACTTGTCAAATTGGCCACCTTACTATGTAGTCCACCTACCTATGGTGACCAATTTTGTAGGGTACCTCGGAAAACCATACTACCTGCTGCTAATGTTAATTTGCTATATTTTGTGTTGACCGCCTGCCTACCTTGACCATTGTACGCTTTTTGGTGGTATCTCCGTACTATAGCAACCCTCCTTATGTTGACCTCTGTAGAGTTATTTGTACATAAATACAACTTTCAAGTACGCTTTAATCGGGGAAGTGAGCCTATGGAGGAATTTCCCATGAGTAACCATAATAAGTTGTGAATTGTTTCAACAATTTTGAAAACTGGATCTTCAGAATTTTAGGCTCCTTGCTGTGATTTATAGTAAAATGTTAGCAAATTTAATATTGCACCATAATGCAAGTGGTTTCTTAATTTCATCATGTAAATGATACTGAAGCTATAATACCTAAATTGATTTTTAAAATTAATTTTATACACTTATAATTTTAGTAACTTAATTTTAGAACTTAATTTTATTCATTATACAATATTTAAAAAAGAGCTTAATAAATACATGTACGTGTAATTTTTAAATGAAAAGTGATAATAATTTACTTTCATTTTAGGTGTAGAAATTGAAAATAAATCGTTTTGATACAATGACTAACGTTCCATTCTGAAGTACAGTATTTTTTATTTTTTTTAAAGTAAACAATATTTTTTTTAAACTATCACTAATGCGGAAACAGTAAATCGTGGATAGGGAGGTTTTTCATTTTTTTATTGGTTTTTTTTTCTTAACAATTACTGTAAATGTATTATTCAGGAGGTATTTTCGAAATTCTATCATTGCGAATATGGTTTATGCTCGCCCTAAGGAACTTGCTCCAAATTACTACGTTTTTCTTTTAATGGTCTTCGTATTTTTTATTTTAGTTTTTTTTTTTGCGATTTAATTTGGGAAATGCAATTTTCTGTAATTCTCATCAGGCTGGTCAGTTTTAAGAAAAGCTTTTTCTTTCGCAATTCGATTAACATAATAGTCGCTCTGCTTTATTGTTTTTTGCGCTAAGGTGGTCTTTTAGCGCAATGTCCATCGGTGTGTCCAGCAGCCGTAAAACCGTTTTTAATTGCAACCGTTCCACGCAATTTTACTGAGTAATATCACGTTTTTTCGCCTCTTTTTTGTTGTTGTTGTATTTTCACGTTTTTCCTGATTTACGACCATTTCTGCCTGGAGTTGTTTTTCCCGTCCGTAGCTCCCCTTGCCCATTGTTTTTACTGGTCATTTAACGACCGCATCGTGCCTCGTTAACTAACGCCTCGTTTAAAAAAGTCGAACGCGAATCCAGTTCAGAAAATCCCACAGTGCATCGCTGTTGACCTTTCACCCTTGAAAACTGCAGTTTTGGTAAAACAAGCGAACAATATTTTGGCAGCTGGACATTTGAAATGATGTTTGCCAATGTAGAAAAGCTTTATTTTACATGCTCTTATTTTTAAAAAACGCTTTTAAATTAATATATGTTAAGAATAAAAGCGGATATTGTGGTACCTGTGATATTATTTTCACCCATGTTTAATAAAAATATATTCTACAAGCTGTGGTTTCTGGGAAATAATGGAATTGGTTGAAATTTTTTTTAAAAAACAAGCTTTTATTATAGAGTTTGTTCCTTAAAAAATCGAAATTTAGTTTTTTTTTAAAATTTATCTATGGAAATACATGAAAATCACGAATCTGTAAGATGATTTTCATCCATGTAGAATTCTTATTGCCGAAAGCTGTTATTTTTGGGAAATTTTTTTTCATTCAATTTGCAAAATCAAAATCTAAAGTAATTTGCTATATTTTGCTTTGTATTTATACTTTTATTTTTGCTAATGTTGGTTCTTAGTTTTGATTCCATTATGTTGATAAGAGGACTTACTATTCGTTTGAAATCTAAAACTTTCAAATAATAATACCATTGCTGCTGTTAACCTTATAAAAGCATCAATGTCCCATTCTTGCATTATGCGAAAATTTGGGTTTAAAATTCTTAAATCTGACAGTAAATCTCTTCTTACGCACAAATCCTTGAATTCTCAGCTTTTATCGGGCGCCAATAGCTTCTATTTCATTCTGGCGAATTGACCGGAAACGGAACAAATGACCAATTGTTTTAAGCCTGTTGATGCATCGAGCTTAATTAATGTTTTTCTAATGTTTGTTTTGATTTCTTCTAATTTCAGACGATGATCTTAACGGGATTCCAAACTACAAACATTAAACTCGAGTGTGGTTTAGTGGTCAAACAAATAAGGAAGAAAAAAAACTGAGTGAAAATTAAAAATTCAGCACATAAAATTACCCACAGAACTTACGTGACGTCATGGAGTGTGCCAACGGATTACCGTCGTGAAATTACATTTGGGACCAATTTTACAAAATATAATATGGGAAGGAAACCAAAAGGACGTGATGGATTTATGGACGATCGACGGAAACAATGTAAGTTTTACATCCAGATTCTAACCGGTATAACTTAATTTCCGTAGACACGAAACATTGTTACACTGTACATGTTTATTGCATATACTGCTAATACTGAGTTTCTGCTACCTGGGACAAAGCAATATTATCTAGAAACTGGTCAGATACAACATTATCTTCACCAATAAAAATAACCAAAACATGATATCATAATGTCCCTAAAATTTCACGGCGTATTTACACATGTAGGGTCATTCGACATTTGACATTATCAAATTAATTTTACAAATGCAAGAAAGCTTTTATAATTTTTTTAATTCAGGACTGATTTGTATTAATAAGATTTGATATATAATCGACTTATTTGTTATTGGGAATTCCTTAAATGTTATCAGGCTGTCAAAAATGGCGTCTTGCGAATCATGTTTTTGTTGTTGTGATAATTGGTCGAATTTTGCGTCGTTTGATAACTTCATTGAGGGACGTTATTACTTAACAGGTCGTTATATTAGTTTGACATATTAATGTAAAACTGACTAATCTTTGACACAATAATTATACACAGTTCCATCAGACCTGGGAAACCTGGAATTGTCAGGGTGAAGTCAGGGAAGCTTAACGTATCAATATTACACTTGCTTTCACATAACTGTCTACTGGAATATGAAGTCACGAAAACTATTAATATGCAGAATAAATTTCCGAATTGCTGACCACTGACCACCAACCTCTTCTCTGATGTAAAAACCCCTACCTCTAACCGCGTTCCAATGGAGACTAAATCCCAACCGGTAGACAGAGATGAAAGGTTGGTTCCATTACCATAATTTTCCAATTTTCTTTTCCCCAAATTTCGACCTGGGCGCTGCTAGTTAATTTTTTACGATTCTGAGCGATGTGTTCCGCATTTTGGTCTCTCCAGTCTCCAGAAGCCGAATTTCCACTTGTTTATCGCTCGACCTCCATTGTTATCAGCTCGAAATTGAGACTAAAATATAAAAAATAGTGTGCTTCTGGTTGGGCAACGTGAAATAACTGGTTAGGACAAACGTTTCCTCAGTGGACAACTACCATTGTTTGCTGTGAACTTTCTTGACAGTTTCAAGGAGCTCTCAAGATGACCATGCTGTTATTCAAGTTTATGCCCTTGTTCGACCAAGTCCCCAGGACTCCTGCTCCCAGGAGGCCGAATCTTCCTCCACCTCCCCCCCCCCTCCTCACTAAAACAGATTGTTGAAGACTTCTGTTCTGGAAGCGGAACATAAATTTTCATCACTGTCCTCTGATAAAAATCGATGCTATGAGGTTTTGACAAACTTAGCACGCACCTTGTACGACCTTTTACCTCTGTGCGCTAACTTATTGCAGCAGGTGTCAAGGCGAATATTATTGGCCTAAATTGGCCGAACATTTCGACGCCAGGTGAGAAAGAGGCCAGTTTTGACGGATGGCGATGACCTGGGGTTTAGTTGCCGCTGGCCAGAAAACGCGGTCCTAAGCGGATACGGGGAATTTGGGTAATCCTAACCATGCAGTGGATGCATTTTTGGCACATTTACTTTCCCCTTGGCATCGTCGCTGTTGGGATTTCGGTTCCGAATCGAAACGTTTACAAACTGAGACGTTCTTCCCCGAAATACCCACGGGAAATTGTCCTCGAGATGACATCATTCGGAAATCGTTCAAAAGTTGGTCATGCAGAGATTGTTCCAAAGATGATGTCATCCTTCAGAGATTGTTTCAAAGATGATGAGATTTATAGATTGTTTTAAAGATAATAACATCCGTCAGAGATTGTTCCAAAGATGATGACATCCTTCAGAGATTGTTCCAAAGGTGATGATATCCTTCAGAAATCGTTCCAAAGATGATGTCATCCTTCAGAGATCGTTTCAAAGATAATGATATCCTTCAGAAATCGTTCCAAAGATAATGATATCCTTCAGAAATCGTTCCAAAGATGATGCCATCCTTCAGAGTTTGTTCCAAAATGAAATCCTCCTGAGATCGATTCGAAGATGATGACATCCTTTAAGAAATTATTCCAAAGATGGCATCAACTCAATTCGTCCAACGATCAATAATTGAACACACTTAAACAATCCAATATCGTTCAGGGGGGATTGTTCAGTATCATTCAAAGCTTGTTCCAAAGATGACATCATTCATATAGACCAGCGTAGTGTGTCGATTGCGACGACCCTTTGACCCTGGCGCGTCGGAGCATTAACCTACTTGGAATATGGATCAGACATTGTCAGGTGGCGCCACCGCCGCTCTTCCGACCTTGATTTTATCCCTCGCGTTCCGCTGGCCTCCATTTCCGCCAGCGCGTCTCATTGGCCGAGACCGTGGAGTTGTGGGCGGGGCCTGTGGGGAGGGGGTTGACGGAATTATGCCATCGCCACCGTTATCGATCAGAAATATCGATCGCCCTTGGTATGACTTAGTCGAGTTGGGGTTCATGGACCCGTCTCGTAACACTGAAACAATTTTTCTGGAAGCGCCATAGTGCCAATTGCTCCAGGAGGAAGCCAGGGGGGTTTAGGGCAGAGGGGGTGGGGGGTGGGGGTAAATTGAGATTGACGACATTTGGGCTTAGGGAAAAAGAGGTGGTGGTCGTGGAAGCAAGGCACTACTGGGAGTGGCGCTGTCGTCGCTATTATTACCTCTGCAGCTTTTTATCAATATTACTGTCAGTATGAACGTAATGCTGATAGATTATCTGGATTGATCGCTATTCGGGCTTCGCTTTTGGTGATGTGTTCAGTAAAACTGTGCTGGAAGATACGTGTCCAGTGCGTGTGCCAAGGTAAAACGTGAACGCTAAATGCAGGGTGGCACATGTGTTCTCATTGGCTGAATCGTTTCGTGCAGAGATTTTAAATTTAGTAATAGCATGCATGCACTTGATGCATGCATTAAATATTGACTTTGAACAAATATTTGCTTGCGAAATACCTTTGGGTTTCAGAGCAGCACAGGTACTGAATCGACAGTTTTGATAGAAAATATAGTGGAATATGCGGATAACTTTCACGCGGAAGCAACATGACCTTGGTGAGGTTTATGAATCATTTCTCGGAATATTTTATAATTATTATTTGACAATTGCAATTTACAAGCCATTAAACTCTAATGCAGTTAATGCGTAATAAAATAATTACTTCCTATGCCAATATAGGCCTACTTACAAATAAATTCAAACATTTTATTTTGTACAACGTGAAACATTAGGAGGGAATCATTTGGAGAGAGGATGAGGATGACCATTGAGTGACGTCCATTCGCAAAAATGACCTTAAAATGTTCTAGTGCACTTATTAGTCTGTTCAAAACTAGAATGTACTGGGAATTCAAATGGACCAATAGAATGCAAGAGCCTGTTTTGCGATTAATCTTTCCTGTCCCATCACTCGTTTGTATCCGTTGGACATCGGTGTGGCTTTTTTCTTTGCTGCAAGGCATGATCCATAAGCTAAATATATCTGGTTGGTTTTGGCTCAGTATATTCTAGTTTTGAACAGACTTTAATGGTTGTAAACTTGCTATTTACCGGTATGACAGGTGTTTTTTTCCCCCTATGTTAATTTCCATTTCATTATTTTATGGATGAAATGTAAATTCATTCAAAACATTCATTGCAATTTCATACATAGCATAGGCCTATCATAATTATTACATACATGTAGTCCATCTCGTGTATACATAAATATCATCAGTGTAAACATATCAATCGTATAAACCTAAAACAATAGAAAATGTGTGAATGAACATGATTAAATTAATCTTAATAAAAAAACAATCGATTGACAACAAAGGTTAGGGGCTTAAACTAGCAAATGACAACAATTCGATCTCCATATATTTGCTGACCATTCCCCCCTCCTCTCTAGGGATAGTCCATGGCAGTTCGATTGTTTACGTTTTCACATCCGGTTGGTGATGCCTTTCACGCTGGTTACATCACGTGCGAAGAAGGGCCCCTATGCTGTGTGTCGCCCCCTGGTAGGAGATATGGCTGCTACATACGCGCATGGATCGATGCCAGAGGGGATGTGATGTAGGGGGCGCTGTTTAGGGACCAGAAGAGGGGGAAAAGCTAGAAGTTGAAGAAGAAGAAGAATATGGAAATAGATGCAGGGGGAGAAAAAGAAGGTTCGATGATCTTGAAAAAATGAATCGGTGCTATTTTTCAGCGGAAAACTGGATCGATCGGAGGCCACCGCCAGGGGGCGTTTCGTCGAGGAAACGAGATCGGCATCGGAATTGTTGGCAATGACCCGTGGCGCGCCCTGCGGGGGATTGACGCCGACGATTGACCTCCGCTAGGTGGCGTTGGTGCCCTCCCACGCTCCCATTGGTCAGTCTGGAAGATTGTCCCTTGTTGTTGCCAGGCGCCCTAAGCGCCATGATTTCAGACGCAAAGCGCCCCCTGGCGGCAGGTTGACGATTTCGCGTTCTCTAATAGACACCGGGTCTCGTTTCTTGAAAAAAAAACACGTATGCATGGAGGTGAGGCATGCGTCAACTTGCCTCTTTTAAGTTTTTACCTTATTTTGAGCTACATGTAAGGAGAAGTCATTAAATAGTCACTGACTTTACATACATGTATAGGCTCATTGCATTTGTCATAAAATATCCAGTTACCTATGTGATGCAGTGTAGCAAGCGTAAATTTCCAGTTTTAATTTTTTTTAAGTTCAAAATACCATTAAAAACATTTATCAGATATATAGAGCATTGCGTTAAAGATACACAATGGGAATGGTTTGAAAATCGTGTCTTAAAATATCTTTATCTGTCAATAATTTAATGAGGTACTAAGCTGGTTGGAAGTCATGAAAACGTTATAAAACAGCAATTAAAATGTCATAAAATGCCAAACGTGTCAAAAAAAAATTTCGGAAAAAAAAAACTAAACCAATTTTCTTGTGGGAATACGGGCGAGGATTTGGCTCCACCGAAGGGCCTTTACTGTAGGTTCATTAAAAATCTGGTTTACCAAGATTATTAATCGACTTCTACATCTGTTTGTTAATCGATGATTTATTACCTCGATCGGGTTTCAAGATATATGAAGGTTGGGGACAGGGGACGTTCATAAAGAACGTCCATCAAATAATCCGTTTTAGACCCCCTACCTCCTCCCAATTTGCCCACACACCCTACCGAATTTGTGGTAATTTTTTTCCCACAAAAATTATAGCTTCTTGTCACGTGGCTTCTGCCAACGGGTGCATTACCCCAAATTTTTGTAGTGCTTCTTAAAACCCGTACTAATTGGAAAATTAAAACTGCGAAGACCCACAGTTGCAAACTGTTATCGTATATCATCGGCAAATTAAAATTAGATTAATTTTTGGAGGTTTTTTGGCCCTTAAAAACAAACGGTTCACTTGCAGTTGATGTTAAGAGGGCCTTGACTTTTGGCTTATCATGGAAAAATATCGAAAATAAATCCCATTATGTGAATAATTCATTGTAGCGGCAGCACTGGTTTGGGAAATTAGTTTTTTTAGTCCCAAAACGTAAATTCTTTTTCGGCATCTCTTGACAAGTTAAATATTTCATTTTTTCTTACTCAACCTACATTATGTCAAACCGCTTGACATTCGGTCGTTTTCCGTGTTTTGTTTTCGAAATTCAGGCATATTCAAGTTCTTGAAAAGCCGTCCATGAAAATTTGGGCAGTTATCAGTCTTGGAAAGCAATTTAAATATCAATGTAATCGTTTATTTTAATGAATTTGCCTTAATATCTGGACAGTTTATAAAAATAAACAAATATTTTAGAATAAATTTAACAATAATGAACTTATTCAAACGTCCTCGATCTTGTCCTTGAAATGTCCTTGATTTTACAGCACCAAATCCTGCGGACACCCTGGACAATTATTCCCCCCCTTCCTAATTCAATGATTGGAAGAAACGATATTTTAGTTATTTTTTCGAAATTTCATTTCATTAATGTCCTCTAATGGCGTTTGTGTTCGTGGTTCACTGCGCCCCCTTGTATTGTTTCTCTTCAGGAGACACCCCCAATTAGCCCCAGTTTAAAAAAAAAGGGAAATTAGCATCGGTCGCATTTTCAATTTCTGATTTAGCTGATCTGGTCAAGCTATGATTCAGCCAGGGGTCATTATCTTTTTGGTGTTTTTTTAAGGCATTGCAAATTCCAGGCGGACTCTTCAACAATGGCGCTCTCGGTCTATTTCGCACCGAGATGACCAGGGGCGCTTGACCCACGCCTCATTAAGAGAAATCGTGAGAAAATCTATTCATCTCGTTGCGCCTTTGGTGCATCGACCAAAAATGGCCGCCCTTGGGTGTCCACTTGATGGTCGGTTTTTAGTGTTTCAAGCCCATTGTGGACGTTTTGTTTGCAATGATTAAGGTGACGCCAACATGCTGCGCCATCTAGCGTGTGAACACCGATGGTTGAACCCATTAATTTTAAGTTCTTCACGGTTTGCTATATGATGGTGTAGGTACTGATCAATGACTTTTCAAGGTCTTAAAATGAAGGTCTTAGCGTGGGAATTTCGCTTCAAGGGCCGTTCATCGATTAAGGATGAGGGAGGGGAGAGAGAGAAGGGGTTACACAATTGGAATTGACCATTGAGGTCATCGTAGCTGGACTACAGGAATTTTAACAGCATTCAAGGACTTTAGCCTGATTTAATAGATTTCAATGACTTCAGGGACTTCGTGTTGGCTTTCAGTGAGTTCTTTGTTCTTCGAAGGGCCGCCTGAAGTGTCATTAAAGTCAGGCTAAAGTTCCTGAAGTCCACTATCAGGTTAGGTTTTTCGTTAGGTTAGTTAAGTCAGTGAAGTCTCATTGAAATCATTGAATTGAATGTTAGCCTAAAGTATTTGAAGTCTTTGAAGTCAGGTGTACATGATTTTTAAGAGATGTTAGCCCCTCGGCTGCGTCTACTAACACACATCTTAGGGATAAAATGGTGACAGAAATCCCTAAGGGTCAGTCTCGAAGTCGCCATTTTCCACCCAAGATGGCGACCAAAAGTCTACGCCGGAAGTGATGCTGAAGCGCATAAGATTAGCCTTACCACATTATGGAAGTTTGATTTAGAGCCCCTTCCTAGTTCATTATGCAAAACAGGAGAGGGCGCCACTGTTTTTACCCCCTTCGAAAACGTAATTACGCTTTTAAGGCTCGGTCTCCAGGGGAATTGGGGGGAATTTCCCTTTCGAACGCAGATAAGCTTAATCGTTAATCAAGTTATTATTTAACATTACGATGATTTTTATGCGACGTTTTTCAATTAACCGTCTGGGAGGATTAGCCATTCATTAGTCCTTTTATCCCCCCCCCCCTCACTCAGGGGTGCACACCTAATTCAATCCTAAGATTAACGCGCGAGGGTCGTCCATAATGGACGCTGGAACTATGACGTCATCTGTCGCCCCCCCCTACCCTGCTTACTCCCTTTTGTTGTTGTTGTTGTTTGTTGAACAGGTATTTAAATTGGAGAAAAAAAATGACCAGAACCCGATGTATTCATGATCCTGTTTAGTAATAAGGGTTTTAAGGTGTTTTCTTGTACCTGAACCACTAGTGACCTTTACTCTTTTAGTAAGCAACTCGCTAGTTATTGACGCGAAAGCGGAAGTGAGGCTTACGCCAGGAAGTGGCCCAATTAACGTAACCTGGGACACGAATGGCGCCCATTGATCGACGAGGGCGCCTCCTGGTGGTCCACGCCTCCGTTTTATAGAAGCACTTCCGGTTGCTTTTGACCGAAAATAACTGAATTGGGTCTCGACGCTTTTGATTGCAAAAAAAAAAAAAAAAAAAAAAGATTTGCTGGAATTAGCGATCCGAAGATAAATATCGCATGGGTTTCTAGCCCCTCACGTTATCATTTTTTTTCTTCTATTTTTAATTTCATTTTCCGTTCTTATTCATTATAGCTGCACCCACTGTCGTTAGATTTCCTGCGTTTTATTTTAAGATGCAAAAGAGAAAAGAGAAAAAAAACCACTGCTTAAGTGATGTCTTCCTTTTCCTTGGCCCCGGGCTAACTTGAACCCGTGTGCCCCTGAGCGGCACGTGCGCCCCCTACCCTCACCTTTTCGCGGTGGACCCCCTCATCCTGTGTGGCGGGCTCAGGTCCTACGCTTGGCCACCACTTCCGGTGCATCTCTTCCATGGCCATACTTAAGTATTTGCTCTCTTTTTTCCCCCTTAAGCATTCTGCTTTACTCCATATTCACTCAGGGGAAAAAAATTGGGTTGTGGACCCCTTCCTTCTACCACAAATTGATGAAATCAGTCGCCCTCCTAAATTGTACATGCTGGCACAATTAAATTAATTTTATTTAATTGTCCACCGGTCGGAGCGCCATCTAATTAACATTCTTCGCTACCTTCGTTAATGAGAGCCCATAGTTCGGCCATTTTGACGTTGACGTTTCTCTTATGGGCCGCAAGGAGGCGCTTCAGCTGCTCCATTGTTTGTGCCAGTAGTACATGTGTATAAGAAGCCATCTCTAAACCATTTTTTCTTTAAAAAAAAATAAAAGAAACCGGTTTGCTGCATATACTTCACTGTAATCGACACAATGTGCTAACATTTATTATAAACTTTTCAATGTAAACTGTGTTCATCATGTTTATTTAGGTCACTCGACCTTTCACTTTGTAAGTAATAGATAATTAAACCAGGGTTAAAATTATTTTTAAAAAAACAGATTGTTTTCATTAAATTTAAATAAGTGAGAAATTTATTGCTTTGGTGACGTTTATCAAGCAGGTCATTGAATTCGGAAAATATAATTACCAAGGAATGATGTTTATTGATAACAATGACCTGTAAAGATGCCATATTCACGTACTATTTTAGGTCGTTTTACCATTAATTTAAATAAATCTGAAACCAAAACAAAATTCGTTTATAACTCCGGAATTAAGATGTTCCCTACAAGCCTGTTAATAAATAAAGGGAACATTTACAAATTATAAAAACTAATGCAGACCCTCATGGGCAACCAATTCTACGCTAAGGAAAATAAATTCAGCAGTTATAAAAATTATTTGAAGCAAAAATGTGCAATTATTTTGCATGATGGGCATCCTTTACGCCCTTTAGCAACGGTACAGGGGTCGTCCATAAAATCACGTCTTGGCTCCAATTATTTTTTTTGGGGTCAAGTGCTCAGTGGGTGACGCCATCGATGGACGACCTCCTCCTCGGTTAAACCGTGCGTCCTGCCCGACGTGTTTTTTCAGGGTTTGAAATCGTTTTGTGGGAAAAAGTATAATTGGAGAGAATTGGTGGTCCTGTGCCAAATTCGTTTTTTATACCTGCCTTGTTTTTTAAGAGTTGATTTTCGCTTATGATTACCGGAAATGCCAGCAGGCGTGGCGCCCATCTTAGGTAGACTTGGCTTTCGAAATCTCTTGCCCTAGGGGCCCACTCACCAAGCACCGTTTTCGACTTTTTCCCACGACCGTCCTGCTTCCTGTCCAAACTGTCTAACCCGATTTCACGTCAATGGCAGCGGACACAGGGGGCGCTGCCTGCGCCGATGCTTGTAGGATATGCGGGTCGCCTGTTCGTCCTTTTAATACGTCTTTTGTTCTTTTGGTCGTTAGCGTTAAACGCTGTTACCCCTTTCCTTACCCCCTAAAAAAAACAACCGCTAGCAATGCCCACACCTTCGTTATTTTTTTTTTGCATGGGTAACAGATTGTCTTTTTCGTCCGTTCTCTGAGGGTCTGGTTTTCTGGTTCAGTACGTCCATCTATCTGTAACAAGGTTTCCACACAAGTTTAATTCAATTTCCCTGACTTTTGCATGAAACATTGAAATTCCCCTAACTTTTCAATGAAACATTAAAATTTCTCTGACTTTTGCTTGAAACAATTTCCCTGACGTCTGCATGAAAATTGGAAAAACTACCCTGACTGCCCCTAGAGAGGACCCCTTGCCCGAACTAGCTTCCGCCTGATCAATTCCGTAAAGCAAGAGGGGGTAGGTCAGGTGGTCAGACTAGCGTTTGACCATGGGAAATTTTCGAGAAGATCATTGTTGCGGAGGTGTCCGTTTCAGGGCTAAAGGTCCTCGTTTATTTACGGCCGCATAAAAACAACCTGACAGCGACGGTGGCCCTGGGTAGCTTCCAAGAAATTGCCAATCAGTAATGGAATGGCGCCAAACCATAAGGTATCCAGGAAAGTTGAGTTTTTGAATGGTTTCGTGAGAAATACAGTTAACACTGGTTTGATTTTGTTCGAACAAGTTGACGTTTAACGAGAACTTAGTGACACAATTAGTTTCGTCGACATTTTCCCAGAACGTCGTATGAGCCACACGAATTGCACCCCCAATAAACCTTCAAAACACCCTCTTGCTTCATTTTGACGTCCGGGTTTTAAAAATTCTGTTCTGAAACATATTTTTTTCGAAACACTGACGTGGATGCATCACACGGTGTCACAACAGTTCCCTATGACACCGTATATATCAGATTTGGAATGACTCCTACAATGTATTAAGCTGATAAAACGCATTTTGGTGAGGCCTTCAAATAGCTAATTGATGCTCACTCGTAAAATTGTTAAATTGCCCTGGAGAATATTTTGTAAAACGCTTTAATTACGCTTATGAATTCCACGTATTTTTTATCCATGGTTCGTACAATGTATTGAGCCGAAAACCATATTGTGTGTTTTGTGAGTGGGACAGGGGGCTGATTTGGCACTTACGACGTTATGGTCCGGCACCCTTCAATTGGGGCCTTGATGTAGCGTACTGAAACTAAAAGATGATCCTAGGCACTGCTTGGAGCAGTTTGAAATACGTTCTCAAAGAAAACATTTCGTGAATTTTCGTTTTGTTTTTTTTAATTGTCGTTATCAAAACAGATGCGAATGGTTTATGTACAGATATGATGATAAAGTTCAGTTCAGAGCCATCCTTTGCAGATGGTGTTGAGCAGTGTCCATCCGGACACCATTTCTGAGCAAGCAGTGTCCACGTGTGTGGCTCAGCTGCTTCGCTCCTCGTGGTCCATGGCGTCCGTTTTGGCCAGGTTGTCCGGGTTTTCTGGGTTAAATTTGAGCAGCACCTGTTGAATTTCGAGCTGCGCGCATGCCCTGTGGTAGGAGGGCATGTCTCGCAGGGCCGCAGCCACAACCACCCCGAACGAGTGGCAAGAGTCTTGGTTTTTGGCCGAATTGAAGGCGAACTCTTTCAGGGCCTCCACGGACTCCGACAACACGTGGTTTCGTTCGTTGGCGTGAAACTGGGCTGGCTCGTACATGTGGCACTCCAGAGGCGGGCTGCCCGATTCGGATTCGGACCCGGCGGATCTGCTCTCAACTTTGATCCAGGGGGCGCCGTCAGCGTTGCTCGTGGCACCAGAGGGCGTCGTCGTCGAAATGACCGCCGGATTCAGCGAGGATCCGCTCACGGATTCCACGTCGCTATCCTGAAACGAATCGATTTTCTTCTCAGTTTCTTGGGGCAGTTACTGACCGAAGAGATCAATACCCGCGGCCACTCTTCGGTCGTTAAAAGTCATTGAAAAATTGCTCATTTGGCACTGGGGTCTTTCAATGTTTAAGATCGTTAGACTGTTTAGGGAGATGCCGAAAGTGTTGTACGAAACAGTTTCGGCGTCTCCTCAAAAATATATCAATTGAAGGACAGGGTTTGTTTATTTTTAACATTGTTGTAAACGGTTATTTTGTGGAACGCTAATAACTGTTTAAAGTAAATTTTAAAAATAACGATATCGATCGAAGAACAAGTATTTTTGTTGTGACTATAAATGTATCAATCTTTCATATTCATAAATATATACGATAATAACTGAATTTATTTGTTGTAGAATTTTTTTTTTCTATTTAAAAAAACAATTTTAAAAACTTGATATCGTTCGAAAAAGTTTTTTTTTTCAACTTTTACTTGAAAATTTAATAAGATTTGCACTTTATATATTTCATGTATTTTAGCTGTTTTTTTTAAACAGTTTAATAATAACTGTTAATGACAAATAAGAAATAATAACTGTTTAGACAATTTTTTAAAAATATCGATATCGATCGAAGAACAATTTTTCTGCTGAGTTTTAAAATGTAACGAGCATATCACTTCATATAGGCCTATTCATATATTTTCACTTGGATTTATTTTTCACGAAACGTATCTTGTTTGTTAATGTTTTAAACAGCGGTTTTTTGGCAATCTATTAACAGTTTAGGCCTGAAACAAATTTAAAACAAAATGTTGTTTTTGTAATTGTGTTGAGGGGTCGTTAGATTGGTTTGAAATAAATTTTTCCTAAACGGAATTTTAAAAAATTCAGGAAGATCATTGGAAAGTCTTGGATTTGATATCACCAAATCCTGCAGACACATTATTAAAGTGCATTTTGGTTGACTCATATCAATATTTCACTTATTTCAATGCGTGGAAAATGAACAAGAATTAAAATATCAAAGGTAGCCAAAAACTCAAAATTGTACGGCAAGACTTTTTCTTGAATAATATTTGCATTTATTATTAATTTATTACAGAACCACCAAAGAAGAAGGAATTATCAATATTTATGGGTATAAGCTTTTGGAGCCCATCTTCTTATGACAAATGTTGTTTTTCCCCCTTCCCAAAATCGTGCTAAAGAAACCTATTTACCGTGGTCGTGTAATAATACTCCAGTTCGTCCTGAAAGCTGTCCAATATCTTTTGTTTATGAGACCTCTGCTTTGCCAGCTGGTCAGCGTCTTCCAGAAACTTCTTTCGTCCGTTGGCCGCCTTGAGACACTTCGGATGCGTGTTTTGCAGGAATTTCAGGTCGTTGTAGTGGGGCCATGTAGGCACAAAGTTACTCAGGTGTCCGTTGCCCGTTTTAGCCCTGGCTATTTTCCTTTCGTTGACCATAAACGTGCAGCGCATGTTGCTCCAGCGCTCTCTGATGGCGGGCACTGCGAAGGAAATAGACATTAGTCGAGGATGAACGACTTCAAGACATAACGCTGCTGTAGATCAAATGTATTTTCATGATTTCGATTGTTACGCTATTCAGAAAGTAAACGATTTCTAACTTAAGTCATATCTACACTTGTTACAGGATTATCTTTCCATGTTTTTATCACTGCAAACATTTTGAATGTTGCCAGAGGTTTCTGGGTGTAGTAGGCCTGCATTCCACGAGCCCTGCATTTTTTCTTTTTATTGGAAATCTGAAAATATTTCGGTCTTGATCTTCAAACCGCAGTTCCATCAGGAATTCAATTTAACGCTTGAACCTGGCAATGCTTTCGCCCTTCTCCTTCCTATTTGTGGACCTACATGATCGATATTTAATTCATAAAGCTGATATCCAGAACCAATAAGATAATAGCGCCGAATTTGAACGCAGAAAATGTCGATAAATCTCATTTTTCAGTGTGTGATGTTGGTGGCTGATTAAACAGCAGTCGGTATAATCGATGGGAAAAAAACTTGAATGTCTTATGAATTTTATTTAAAGTAAAGATGGGAGAAACTGGAGGGAGACTCAATGCATCAGAATTACATGTGAAGATTGGCTAAAATAATTTCCCTTTACTTTTTTTCATTTGGAAGCAATCACTCGGAATTTAGAAATTAGCGGAAAAAACGAACTAATTGACAAACTGATGGATGTATTGTCTGTGGAAGATTAAAACAAACTTTTACACTGGTGACTGGTTTCTAAATTTGGGTCAATAGGGTTTTTAAGGGGAAGCCTCAGAGACTGACCAATTCTAGGCTTCGTTTTTTTTCTTAAAAGGCTTTCCCAATATACATGTAGGTTACATGTAACACTTGTCGACAGATTCCCTCTGGACGTATCAGACCAAATTCTAGTTTGGGCTAGGTGAACAAAAATTGGGAAACATTGCAATTAAACTTCATCACTCTTGAAACTTTGTTACTGGCAAATAGCAGCGAGATGAGAGCATTTCTCAAATGATCAACGATTAGTCACAAGCGGGATAAACTGCGATCAATACTCAAAGGTGACTCAATGCATGAAACGCTTTCAAAAATGTACTTTGCCTTGAAAAACTAATTTGGTTGCGGAAATCTTTAAACGAAACCACCGAGGTGGTAGAACCTTACATTCAAACCCACTCATGGAAATCCTAGCAATCCGTTCGGATACATTCTATTGGTCTTATTTCTTGAATACTATCAGACTTTACAATTCCCTTCCGAAGGACAGCCCTAAGCTAACAGAAATTCAGTTTGACAATGATGATGTACATACATCATCAAGTTGAATAATAAGAAAAGAATAACATGAAAACTTTGTAAACTTGCATGAAGACTTTGGATTGTGACGTTTCATTACTACTTAACAGTAATTGTGCGTGCGATAATTTGTAATCCTCATTGCAATACCGATTGGCTTGGTGCCTTTTAATTATTCCCACATTGTCTATCGTGACGTAACTTCTGGATGAGTTTTTCGTAGACACGTAAAAATACTAATATTTCGACAACAGATTCAAATTGTCACAAGAATCAATATGGCGCCGTCCTATCGCGCGTGCGCCACGCGCTGTGACGTCACGTCCTGCTATGCCTCGATTGGTCCGCGCGGCCTTCCGTTTAGAACGCGCGTTCGATTTGTCTTTCGAACGGCGGCCATTTTGAAAAGCGAAGAAGCTAAACAAGGCCTACCTGTGTATCGAACTCCGAGCTTTGCCGCGAGCTCGCCCAAAGCCGCATCTTTCCGCTCCTTGTTGTAATAATCAACGGCTTTCTGGTCCCACAGAAAGGGCCTCTCTCTGAAGAACTCGATGACAGCCCGCTCGGCCGAATCCGACCAAATGGGTAACTTTTTGTTGCGGGTCTTAGCGCTGCTGCTGCTGCTGCCGCCGTTGCTTTCTCCATTCGGCCTTTCTCCAAGTGCGACCGAAGGCTGCTGCTGTGCCGGTTTCATGCTCATTAGTTCGCGAAGAGTCTCGCTGATTTTCATGTGTGGATCTGTTTGCTCTTCTAGGCTCCCGCCGCCGTAATCCAAAGCTTTGGTGTCCGTTTTTTTTAAAGTTTTTTTTCTTCTTTGTGGGGTTTGGTTTTTTTCTGTCCGAGTTTTTCGAACGCTGTCTTTGGAATGGATCGTCTCGTGCGAGTGAGACGGCTGGTCGGCTGACCGGCTGGCGGCTGGCCGTTCGTCTTGGAAGACTGATGGAGATCTGGCGCAAAGGTCATTGCTTTTCCCCCCTCTTCTGCTATTTGCCCTTGAAATGTCATCGGAGGGGAAGCGTTCGGTCGCCAACTGCTGCCAGTTCGCCTCCCCGCGAGTGAACTCGTCTCGACAATTCCGCGAAGGTTCACCGATGCACGTCTCAGGGTGGCTGCGAGTGGTCGGGGATCGCCCAAAGGGAGGCAAAACTAGTCAGGCCAGGGGCTGCGAGGGGAGGGGAGTGGTGGGCAACGGGTCGAGAAATGCCCGGCTGGCTAGGGGGCTGGCTAACGACTTGAGGGGGAACGTCTGGATGGAACTGGCGGATTGCTCTAATGAGCGACCCTCGCGTGGTAAAGGAAAAATAGTTCTTGAATTTAGGGAGTTTGTTGTTGGAAATAAGTCGTTAGGCGTAGTCCTTGTCAACAGCCATGCATGTACATGTAGCTCATGGTTGAGACATACATGTACGAACATGTTCAGGGAGAACGATGAGGGAAGCAATCAATCTCAGCAGTGCGTTTGATTATTGAGAAGCGCTAGTTTTTTTTTTTTTAAAGTGGATGCTCAGTATGCTATACTTTCGGCAAGAAAATTTACTGTAATATTATACATGTATTTTATTTGGTTCCTCAATGAATAGTTAAAATAGCCATAAGGTTGTAACTCCCTTTAGTGCTTTGTTTTCATTCTATTCTACTGTCAACAAAGATACGTCATGTGTGTGTGGGGGGGTGTAATCCATCAACCCATATTTTTATTTTACGATTACCACTGCATTTTGATGGGCACCATCATCACCATCATTTCGGTTAGCTTAGGGCTATCCTTTGCAAGAAAATTCAATTCAAATCAACTCCGTACCATACATCCAGAATTATCCTCTTTCATACTTTCGAAAATAAAGTTGAGGGTGATAGTGGGTTGAAGAGGACCGATGCCCAGCATGTCCTGCTTTGTTTCCGTTTATGTCATGGCAGAAATGATTGCTATTTGTTGAAGTTACGACTCATTGTCAGTGACTAGCTCGGAATTTTTAGAAAGCTTCACGCTTTAGTTTCCTCAAACTGCTTTCAAAAACGGTCCAGTTTCGTTCTGGAAAGCCCCTTTAGGTAAACGCAGGTTCGAAGTACTGGTACATGACTTAATTCCAAAGAATGGAGCAGGTGGCCACTGGTCATGGTCGTCCTAATCGTGTCTATTTTTAAGCCCTTGACCCCGTTTCTTTTGCAATCGAAAGCAATGCCCTTTTGCAATTTTCACTGCTGTCTGCAGCAGACGTTTTTGGGCCAAGTGGTCAACAGCAAGGCTGCTAAAATTCTTTGGTTCCATCACCAAGCTTATTTAGACCTCTGTTTTCGTAAATTTTCAGATCTCTTTTTTATTTTGGGTTGATAACGTTAGTGGACCCATTCTAATGAACCACGATATTGGGGGTTCCACGGCTCTTATCGAGCGCCCTCTTGTAGTGCAGACCAACAGTCGTGCAAGTCCTGTCGAGCAGCATGGTTACAGCGACCAAATACAGCGCACGTGGTATTAACGTCACGAGCATAATTTCTTACCCGTGTAGAATTTGTCGTCCTCTACTGCCTTTTGTATTTCATTTATTTTGAAATGTGACTTATCTTCATCTCATTTAAGCTTTTCGCCCCAGGGAAGGAAAATATGGGCCCTAGATAAGAAATATGGCGTATTTTCTTTTTAAGAAACACTTAGTCATCCATACGACTTCTTCATGATTTTTACTAATTCTGTGTCCTAAGGGCCCCCTTTCTCTATGTGCCCTATAGGCACGTGCTTATGTTTTTTTTTTTTTCAAATACAGGCCATATTTTTCTCACATTTAATTTTGAAGTTCCCCGTTCTTTTTCCTATTAAACATACTTATAGCCCATTATACTTTTAACTTAATTTTAATTTTCAATTGGCAGGGTTTGTGCAAATTGTTGAATTCACTCCAGTTGCTGAAATGTTGGAAAGTGGAAGGACAATACAAAACTACTTTAGGAAACATGCTCCGTCTGAAAACGGACCATATGACATCATGACAGTTGTGATGGAAGCATATGTTAAAAGTTGTGGTAAGAAAGGCTTAAAAGCTTAATTCAATAATCATCCCTACTGCACATGCAATGCAACAGAGTTCGACCTAGTTTTAGTTGAATTCATTGGACCGAATTCATTACAACAATAAAAAAAATGTATTTTCCCTGGTATGAAATTATTGGTCATCTGCTACCCTATATATATTTCATTTAATTTCAAAATGTCCCGTTCCTTTATAATTAACATAAAAGAAACGTGAATAAGAAGAGTTTACAGATGATTCTATTAAAAATCTCATTTTAGTAAAGTTATTTCACGTTGATTTTGGCTACATCCTTGGCAGTGATTCAAAGACAATGCCACCGCCGATGAAAGGCTTATTCTGATTGTTTTTATTTTGAATGACTTTCCGTGCATCGAGGGTGTAGCTTTCTCTAGGCTGGAAGGCATAATCTATAAACTGAAAATCTCTGATTGGTTTTCAAATACAATTAGAAAAGATAGGCCTACCCTCAAGCAGCCCGGTGGCGGGGGTCATGAGACCAAAAATACCTCACTTAACAGTTTGAGAGTGTCAGTTTCTGTCAAAGTCACTGCCTAGGAAAAACGGAGTAGAAGTAGTAGTTACTCCTACAACGTGTTTCTGCTTACTTATGGGTACGATCCGTCCTACCCTTATACATGTAGTTGGCTTGCTGGATTAATCCAGCATTGTCGATCTGGCACTCTCCTTCAATTATGCGGGCTAGCAGCGTCCAGGATTGGTCACTTCTTCGGTTTAGGCTCTGTACATGTTTACTCTATTAGCAAGCAAGCATACTCCAAAGCAAATCAGAGGAAATCGTCCTTTATTGATGTCATATTAGGTATAAAAAGTGACCACATGCATTCTAAACCGTGATTCCGTTAACATGCAGATCACTAAATTAGGGCAGCTTTACACTGTTGTGACGTCCCCAGGAGCTGTAGCTTTAATCTTCACCCTTTGATAAGTCCATTATGGCGTCAGTATGTTGTCAAAAATTCCTGGATGACGGATGTTGTGATAGTGGGAAGCAGCCTTCACTTAAACATGTCCAGGAGCATAAAACAGAATAATACCACTCAGGCCCACGTGTTGCATTTCACTGGCAGGTGGTTCGGGTCAGAGTTTCAGTGTTTGTAGGAGGCACTTGGCGTGAGAGCGGAGTTGAATCCTTCTGGATTTTCCGGATTGTAATTGAGCAGCACTTTCTGAATGTCCAGCTGCGCCCTCGCTCTGCTCAAAGAGTCCATGTCTCGAAGAGAAGCAGCCACCACGGTTCCAAAAGAATCACAAGCATCCTGCCCTTTGTTTTTTGCCTTGATATTCTTCAAGGCGACCTGCCACTGCAAGTGACTGAAGTGGTTCTGCTGCTGCGGCTGGTACTCGTGGCGCGGAGGATCACAGATAACCGGAAGTTCAGGATGGCTGTTGCTGTTGCAGTCGTCGTCTCGATCAGGTGGCGCTGCGATCGCCACTTCATCCGCCAGCCTTTGGCGTGTTATCCAATCGTGTTCGTCTTCCGCTGGAATATCCGTCAGGTCATCCGTGCTTCCCTGAAATTCAAAAGGCATTTTAGGCTGATCCTTGAAAATTCTGAGCCAAAATCATGTGCCCTCCATGCAAAAATAAACTACTCGTGTGTTTTTGCTTTAAATGCTTATAATAATTGCTAAATTTATTTGCTCCGAAGTGGAATTGGCCGTCCACCAGGGTTTCAGCTTTGGTTTATAGTTTTTAAAATGTCAAGTTAATTTATAAACATGTATATAAATATGCAACCCGCAATGCAAGGTTAACATGCAGCGAAGCCCCATTTCAGGCGGTCGCATAACGGTTTTTCTTAATTTTTTAAAAAAATAAATGAAATAGAATACAAACATAATTTAACAATTACAACCGGTATTCCAAGCATGTACGAATGGGTTTCGTAAGTCTTATTATTCTACGAATTGGACAACTCTTCTTCCTAGCCATCATCCCAATTCTGATGATGTAAGGGGATCTAATTTGGAACAAAATGACATTTTGACCATTTGATATAAAAATGCAACTAATATGTTCCCACCTGTACATGTATTTCCGTACAAAATGAGGCCGAATTTTCCAAACAAACGTCATATTTTCACATAATGACGTCAAAAGGTTATATAAATGGCGTCATTTGTCGAATTAACCTAAATTACATTTTACAGTAGCTTTACGAAACTACGTCCTTTCTCAAGTCATTTTAATCTAAATATATAACGACCTATTAACCTCCTATTAAATTAGACAGCAGCTAAATGGTTAATAGAAATATCCATGTTCCATAATTAATGGATCTTAGATGTTGTGAACAAGCGGAACAAGACTAATGTGTGGGTGAAATGTATTGTAATATCAATAAGAAATACTCCTCAGCAATCTGAGAGAGATTTGCGCATCTCAAGTAGATCCAGATGCATAATCAAACACAATGAAAACGTACGGAAAATGGATCCTCTTCGTAACCATAAGAGTCGCTCAATTTGCTACGGGCGTGGCGCGATTCCCTGAGGAAAAGCAGGTCGTCGTAGAAGGGCCACGAGGGAACGTACATGGGATTTCCGGTTCTTGGATCCCTGGGACTGCTCTCCACTTTCTTGTCATTGGCCAGGAACGAGGAGCGCATGCTGCTCCAACGATCTCTTATCGTGGACGCTAAAAATTGGGGGAGGGAAAAGATTCATTGTTAACTTCAGGTGGTGCGAAGGAATTATGGACAACTTGACTAACTAAATAATTTGTGAAAACATGCGTTATTGGATTTTGATGAGTTTGAGATCTGTGACATTGACCTGACTGTTACATACTGTATGCAACTGTCCGATCCATAATGCAACATGGCTCATCTCAAAAGATCTTGTGGATCACAGATGTATTGAAAAAAAACATTAGGTAGACATTAGGTTTTTTTACATTCTAGAAAACGTTCTGGAAAACGCGAAGACTACTTCAGACTGGAGGTTTTTATGCTCATACAATGTACCTACTTCAAATTCTTAACATCATTCACATTTGGACCACCAAAATGTGCTATGGCATTGCAAATGTGATTGTAAAATACAATTACGCGTCAAGAATACGTCACAATAATTTGTTTACCAATTGTTGAGTGTCCAGAGAGAGAGAGACTACAATACGAGTTTTAATTTAAGGTCGGGCCCAACCGGAAGCCAGAATACACCTCTTTCCCCCAATTTTTACAACCATAACCTCGATACTTGCCTGAGTACTGGTGTCCCAGGTGGCCTGCTAGCTGCAAATAGGCCGCTTCCTTCTTGTTCTTCTGGAAGTAGCCATCGGCCTTGGGGTGCCACAGATAGGGCCTGTTCTTGAAGAACTTGATCATGGTGCGCTCCACGTTCTCCGTCCAGATGGTGAAGTGCTTGCGTTTGTTGCTGCGACGTCCCCCACCGCCTCTGACCACCACATTCTCTGAGGCCTGTTGGAGTTGGTCACTTTCGCTGCTGTTCATGGACTCCGTCCAGGTGTGCCTGTGCTTGTTGCTGCGACGTCCCCCACCGCCGCTGACCATCAGGTTCGCGGCTGCCTCCTCTTGATGTTGGTCACTCTCGCTGCTGTTCATGGCGACTGCCCTGTACCCGTGGCGCACCCCGCGACGACTGAAGAGGAGCCAAGGTCGCCAGCTCCTCTCTTTCTCTCTCTCTCTCTTTCTGCCCCTTGGGGAGGATCTGGCGCTCGCTGCCACAGCCCGATGCGATGGCGAGTTCCAGGAATCGATAAACGTCACGCTGCAATGGTCGACTGAGGGTGGCAGGTGGTCGAGGGCTCAGGGGTCGACCTCTCCTCACTTCTCACGCTTGCCATGCAATGGCGTCTGTCTTTCACTCTTCTGTACCTGCTGGTTGGTGGTGCTGGGGTAGAAGTCGGTTTTTCCCCCCTTTTTTTTGCACAGTACCACTAGTGCCAAGGGACTCAGCCCTGGGGTACCAAGACTGCTATGCTAGGAAGTGGACACACCCCGCTTGTTAGACAACCGCTATGAGGGCTATTTTGGGGGTGGTGAGTCATGACCGTTTCTGGAGAGCATCGAATGTCACAATGAACTAAGTGACATCAAGTCTTAACATTTACCTTCGGGATAAAGAATGTGAAGACATTTGTCGTCGTGAACACAAAGGTCGTTGCTCCGAGCAATATGTGAATCAAAATTAGTTCGCAAACAGGAATTCTTAATCCGGGAGCCCGTCACAAGAGGGTGGATTTTAGTATTTGTAGATGGACCCTAATCCAATTTCCACTTTAATTCCTCAGGTGCTCCACATTCCTCCTTTCCTTTCAGATTTGACCCAAAATTAGTTGTAGGTGAAAAAGTCCTCTTCGAATCTGCATACCATTTCTGGACCACGTTTTACAAACCAACTTGAAATACGTAAAATGCATTCACTTTTTCGTGCAGTGTGCTTCAGAGATCACTTTTCACAACGTGTGTACGTCTTTAATCTTAAAATCCTCACTTCGAAATAAGTTGACATCAAAGGAAATGATGATGTTTAACTTTTAATGGTAGAAAACGAGAAGGCAAATAATTACACGTACATAATACTTCCAGTTTTGTAAGTATGCACTCGTTTACAATGTTTAAACCAATATAGATAGGCCTATGTTTTTATTTGAGATTCAAATCTATCTCATCTTTCCATTTTTAGTTTAAAAGATAAATAAAAAATAATGCAATTTCAGATGAAATGCGAAATAATTGTACATTTCCGTGTTTTATTTCTTATTTTGCTACGTTATTCTACTGAAAATTATCATATCCCTGTACTACGCGTTGAAAGTATATTAAATGCAAAACGAGGGGTGAATACTTACTTTCTCCCTCCTCCTTTCGCTTTTCGGAGAATATACACCGATCGTTAAAATCTCTGTTAGCTACATAAAAACAAACGTTACTCATATTTTCAATATGGGACAGTGATTATGTGAACATGTTTAGAAGATGTAAAACACCAATATAAATATTTCGTGCTACCTCCCCCTCCCCTCGTCTTGTGTGGAGCCTTTGGCATTTTTATGCTGATTGTAGGTTCAGTACTGAGTTGACACTTCAACAGTAAGAGCTTACATGAGCTACGTTTGATAAAACTGCAATTTTTTGTGACTTTGTTTCAAATTGACATCTTTGTTACTCAAATATATTAAATTGAAAATTGAATTTTTTTAAATCAAGATTACCTTCATTTTACCGGTGGGGTCCACATGACCCCAATGAATACTTTGCTGTTATTTTAATAATATTTATCATTTATGCAATTATGATATGCAATATTGCAAGGAACAAGTGCTTTCTGAAGCTCATACAGGGTGCCTAACAAGTCCTGAAAGTCCTAAAAATGTTCTAAGTCTTAGTTATTCAACAATTTAAAAAAGTCCTAAAACAGCTTTACGATTCAATATTGAAACCTTTATAATTGTTTCAAATTATTACAAACCCTGCCACAGATGCAGTTTGCTAACACTGCTTTGGAGAGCTTGGGAAGTAAATTCAGTTTATCGAGCACATAGTTGCATAAGGAATGCAATAATGCATCCTAAAAATATTACCTTTTGAAAACAAAAATCATTAAATAATTTTACAATTTAATCTGAAAAACTCCTAAAAACATCTAAATTTTAAATCTTGTAAATTATTTGCCACCTTGCTCATAGTAGGTGTTTTTTTTTCTTTAACAAAATCTGTTGAATTCTGTTGAAACCACTATTTCTGCCAGGAATTTCAACAGTTTCTCATTAAAATGGACCCCACTATACAAATTTCTCATATTTTTAGGGTTTGTCAATGATATGACTGTTATGCTCATTAATTTGTCTATTTATTAATTGTTGAACATGGCTATTCAAGCAAACTACATTGGCTACTTTAGGCTAAAATTAAATGAATTTTATCAAGAAAAATCACACTTTTATCATTAAAAATAAATGGGTGTTTAACTTGTTTTAGGGTTAGTCATACATCCCATGGACTCACGATGTTGATTCCATGGATGTGCCACCACCTGCCTGCAAAAGTACTACCGTTGCAGAAGCGCTTCTTGTAGCAGATATGCAATTATTATGACGAGAGTCCATAAATGGATTACCATGTAGGCTATTTCCAATTGGCATTTTTTTCTTTTTAAATTTTTTTTTTGGTTCGTTGATTGGCACAGTGTTTTGTTTCGCTTTTATCGCTGAATTTCTGCCCTCCCCGGTTTCACCTTTCCTCCGTTTTGGCGCGTCCATCTGGACCCTTTAATATGATCATGCAAATGAGGGGCCTTTGATTTTATTGAGTGAATGAGGGGACTATTCGTCTTTTCCTTTTATCTCTTGGCCGCATTCAAATGCGATGCCTTTCGCTCTCGTCCATTATTATTACACCTAACCCCCCCTTACGTCCCCCTCACGGTGCACTTCGCTGAATGCCCTTACTAATCATTTAGAAAAACCATTACATCATAATGCATGAGTGGGCGATGATGGTCGGTTCTGCACCCTGCCAGTGTCCAATCGCATCGAATTAAAAGTAGGAACATGTCCGAAAGACGTCCCTGATAAGTTAGGACCAGTTGGCCCCTTTGCCCTTGGACAAGTAGGCATGCTATTTCAATTCGGGAGCAAAGCCCAATTACTGACCTCCTGGAACGTCCTTTGCTGAACCCTGAACCAATTTAATTCGCCATAAAGCGCTTTAAAGGTTTTACATTGAAGTCCTTGAAAATTCAGGAGATCAGTATTGGTTGAATAGCTCGGTTGAACAATGAGCAATGTTCACTGAACCTTAACATTTGTTTCAGTAATTAATCTGATAGCTTTGTTTTAAATATTAAATACCATAAAATGGGCTGTTTATATAATTATTTCGAAACACTTAGTTTAAAGTGCTATAAAGCAATACTATAAGCTGTGATTTTACATCACTAACGTACAGTAAGTAATGAAATAGACGGCGTGTATTAGTGACATTAGGGGGCGTTCATAAATGACGTCATGCAAAACACCTGTTTTTGGACCCCTCCCCCCTGTCATGCAAGTTTCATGGTCGAATGGTATCCCTGCCATGCAAGGACGGGAATATTGCCCCCCCCCCCCCCTAAAAAGTGACTTCATTTATGAACGCTCCCTTATGACATCACGTTTTGGCTCTTTTTCTAGTCAAAATGACGTCATTTTTTTGTCCAGGATAAAGGAGCAGACGGTATCTGCAGTTTGTGCTACTTGAGCAGAGTTCCCACCAACCTGAGAAACCTGAAATTATCTGGAAATTATTCATTTTCATGCACAAGTTGTAAAGTTTGACTTGGTTTGATTGGTAGACTCCATTTTCATGACTGTTTATCTTGCTGATCAAAAGAGGGCGTATCTATAGTCGGATTAACAAAACAACAACAACTGGGAATTCAAATGGACCAATAGAAAGAAAGGGCCTGCTTGTGCGATTAATCTTTCCTGTGCCATGACTCATTTTCCATGGGTGGGCATTGGCGCCGATTAGGCGTGACTTCCTTTGCGAGGGAAAGCATTATCTATAAGCTAAATATTTCTGATTGGTTAAGGCTCAGTCAAATCTTTTGTTAATCTGACTATAGTCACACTTATGCAATAATAGGGAATTCCTTAATTTTCCATTAGCACGCTTTCCACTTTTGAAATATGAAATAAAAATATCAATAACTGGTAAATGTTGGTTCCTTTTTTTTCTATAAACAGTTTTGTTAAAAATTCAGGTAATTGTCTTCCGAAGACCTACAAAATTTCAAGAAATGTTTTTTTCCAAAAACCTGGAAAAGTCATTGAAATTATGTCTGTAATTATGGTGGGAACCGTGATGGGGCATTAAATGGGTTTTCCAGTTTAGGTGATGACTGGGTGTCTATTAACCTGGAATGCCAGAAAAACCCAGGGAGATTTCAATTGGAACCTGGAATTTTTCAATATCGATTTCATTTAGCATTTTTTGAATACAACTCCGAAACTAAGCGCAAAAATTGATTTGCCTATTAATAACAATTTCACCATTCCCAATAATAAATTCTTATTTTGGAATGATTACCAAACTTTCATGCGATTCATTTCTTCAATGTTACACGCGTTTAACCACCGTTAAAACTAGTCACTAAACTATGTTTATGAGCCTGAAACGCTCAGAGAATTTTGTTTTCAGAAATTAGTAGTCACCCTGGATGAGTGACTGGAGGGGGGAGGTATGGATAAAAACTGCCATTTTGTGATGAACAGCTTTTTATATGGCGTTGGGAATTCGCAAGAGGACTATGGGGATGTGGATGTAACACTGTAATTGTGGCATATAAATCCATGTCCATTTTGAACCCCGGTCCAAAATGGCTCTATCCCAATTATATTTTTTTTTTCTAAGTAAATGGCGTCCAGTTTAATGCACACTGATTGGAACTTGAGAGTGACTCATGCTGGAGCGCCTTGGCAACCCACCCTGAATGGGCATTGGTCAGTGAGGGTGGCACGTGGAAGTAGACCACTGCCCGCGGGAAAAGGGGGGTTAGGGGGAGGGTATTACGGCGCAAACCTTATCGAATTGCGAATTTGCGAGTAGCGTGGGGTGCCGAATGGGTCCTTTGAGTTGCCAGATGCAAATGACGTTGAAGCGGAGGAACAATGGGTCGCTACGACAGAGTGGCCCAAGGGGAAAAGGAGGGGGTCGGGAAAGATGGTGGACTTCGCATAAAACGGCAGTCTAATTAAGAACCAGGAATGGAAATGGGCTCTGGTCGTTTTTGGCAACCCGTGCATGAATCAAAAAGCTTCGAATGACCCGGGTTATTTCGGCACTTATTGGCGATTGGAAATGCGCGGGCTCACAATAGATTCGAAGGAGGGCAAGATTTGGGAAATTGATGAAAATGTATGCTCTGTATACATTTCTGCTCTGTTCGGGAGAAATTTGCAGTCTGTAGCCCTCTGGTGGGTGTAATTTTCCCCAGAGGAATTTATGAGCGGCCCACTAAGGGGCTTTCCATAGGTTAACTTCGGTTTTACCAATATTTTGTAACTAAGTACTAACATTTGCTAGAGGTCGTTTCAGGACATAGGCCTACTGTATCTGTATACTTAGCAAAATTTATGGCCAGCCTAAAGGTGGTCCATAAGAGCGGTTCATTTAATTTGGTAAATAACTCTTTAAAGTTTTCCAATTGAGCGGGTTGGTTTTTGAGACGGATGCATCTACAAAACCAAGGACTAACCAAAGATTGAAACTCCTGTAAGGGCCAACGTAAGGTGCCCGAGTAACCTGGCTGGGTTCCAACCCTTTCATAGTAATCACGATACATGTATATGTTTCTTAACTCATCCTCATTCCCATATAACTACCACTACATAATCACTATCGTTTTAACTGCATTCTTATAAGCCCTTACCTTTCCTAGAAGATTTATTATTAGTATATATTTATGTATTATACACACACACAAACACGGCCATTAAGTGTAGAAAATCAGCTAGACGGGGAAAATTCCCTTAGTGCTTGTCTTCTTTTTACCAAAATCTAACATCAGCTCCACTTACAGTAACATATGAACATTTTACGTCCAGTACGTGGAGTTTGTTTAGATTTTCTTCCATGATCTTCAAGAAATTAAAGAGTTTAATAAAACGAAATTAATTTATGGTCCATTTCGATCTGATGAATCGAATCTGATTAAAATTGTCTGAAAAACATATAGAAGCTCTTTCGTAGGCCTACATATCAAAAACAAGGACTTCGTAGATTGCGATGACTTCATTTGAACTTCAATGAAACTTCAAGGGCTTCAATGGGGATTCAAGCTGACTTGCAATGAGTTACGAAATAATATTTCAATATATTCGTAACTCATTGAAAGGCAGCCTTGAAGTCTCATTGAAGTCACACTAGTCCAGTAAACATCTGTAGATATCAGTGCGTATCTGTAGATACGCAATTTGTAATAGATGTTACCCGCTCGACATGGCTTAACCTTTTCACCACGTACAATGTACATGTACATTACATGTATGAGCAACACCAGAGAATGGGATTTACGCACACAAATAATTCGAATTAATAATGTGAATTATTTAGGGGTTATTATTAGGGTTTTCGCCTGCGGATGCGCAGATCAATGAGCAAACAGAAGCGGATTATGATGGATGACGATGACTTGATAAGATTATTAAAAGTAATAGCTCTATTAATTATGATCAAAGTCATCATTAAGGTGGCTGAGCCATAAACCACGTTCGTTTACCTACAGTAGTAATTTATGGTCGATTATGATTAGCTGTACTTGTATGTTTAGTATTACTTTAAGATAAATGGGCCTGGATACATTTGATTATTTGTTCGAATTTAAAGAAAATTGTTTTCAAGAAATCCTCCCACACACTGGTCACTATGATTGACTGCTGATTTTTGCTAGAAAGAACCTTTGATTTTTTATTTTTGATAATTTTGTCAGTTCTGGTTGGTGATTGTAAATTTTATGTATGGTTCCTGCTGCCATCGACCGCTGGAGCATTAGCTAATTTTAACCTTTTTTGTCTTTTTTTAGGGGAATTTAGGCTACGTTCGATCGACCTTTTTGGGTTTTTTTCATCTCTGGGACCCCTGAACTATACGATTTTTTTCTTGGGATTCGAAATGGATTTTCAAGAGGTTCCACACTCAAGGGGTAAGTTTTCGAGCATATTTATAAACGTGAATTGCTAATGGAAAATTATGAACGATCCCCTCGCTCCTTCATGCTAACTTCACCCTCTTATTTTATACTTTATTCAAATTACTCCCCCTTAATTCTTTTGAATTTCCCTTATGACTCATCGCCCTCATCATCAGTGCCAATCATGGTGTTTGCCAACACGTGCTCTTCTCCACCCCTTACCCACGTGACCACCCCAACTGAACACGTGCCACTAACCCCACGCCCCCTTTTCCCTTACCGCGACAACAGCGCCCTCGTACGCTCCTGGCGGCCTTTTCGTGAACTCGCATTTACAGGTCATTTAGGTCACGAAATTGCTTGAGAAGTTGTTAAATTAGCATTAGTATATTTTTGTTTCTTTTACCACTGGACAGCTAATGTATGTAAACGTCAAGCTATTGTGTTAACAACTAGTTAAATTTCATTAATATCCGAAATGTGTATAAGTACAGTACTCTATAACTTTGTTTAGATACTTGAAAGTGGTGCACGTAATTACCCTCCAATTTTTCAACATACAGTTCATAAAGTATATTTTGTATTCAGTACTTGTGATAATTTCCTGAACTGTCCAATGATTAAAGTATTGCACCATATTATCGAAAATACACTTTTTCAATGACTTTTCAAGGACTTCACTGACCCGCGAAGAATCCACTTCTAAAATGTACGTCTATCCAAGTAGACTGCAGGAAGTGAGCTGTTAAGATAGTTAACTACCATTTCTTGAAATTGGCCCTTTGGTGGCTTGGTCCTTTCTTACAGAAAAATCGTATTGATGTAATGGAAATCGAATGATTGAATTTCGCGAAAATAAAGGCGCCTTGGGGTTGACATGGCAACCGATCATCTGCGAAAGTTGTTGTTATAGCGACATCGTTCATTGAAATATATATATATAGCCTATATATTCTTTTCCTAATGCTATTTCTCAGTAATAATCATGGGTCCGATGACGTCACTGTAAACTGCATCAAACTACAGTGTACTTTTAAAAAAAGCCATTATAAGTATAATACCTATAATCCCCGTAAAGTTTTTGTAATTCCCCAAAATGACTGTTCAATAATTCAGACCTCTATTTTCGCTAATCCGTCAAGCGTAAATGTCGTTAACCGGAAGCAGAGATTTTGATTTATTTATGTTTTCTGCTGAAATAGGATTTTTCGTCGATCGAATCAGAAGGAATGAATAGCGAAATGATTGGATGAGTAAAAATACCGGAAAATAATTGTTAAGGAATTGTAAAATGAAACAGCATTTTATTGATCTAAGATGACTTCTGGAATATTTTCATGACGGAACGTATCGCAAATATTTAAACAAATTTACAATATCTTAATAATTTTGTTTAAAAAAAAATTAGAACGTCCCCACTGACCTGGAATTGTCAGGGAAAGTTCAAATTTGTGTGCAAAGGTCAAGGAAATTTTCATCAGATAAAATGCCAACCTTAAATTGCCATAATCTCAAATGATTAATTGCTTATGATATAGCCATAGCACACTGTCAACTTTTAAAATAATTAGTAAAAGTATCAGTAATTGGTATTTTTTTCATTTTATTCTATAAACATTTTTGATATTATCAGGGATTTTTTTTCTCCAAAAACCCGGAAAAGTAAGGGAAGTTGAAAATGTTATTTCGTTCACCTATTTTTATAGTTATTTTTAAAGATAAGTTGATTAGTAAAAATGAGAACTAAAACTTAAAAATAAATAAAACTACCATAAAAATTAAATAATTCCTAAAATAATTAGATGGTAAGAAATTTTCCATAGACTTTTTTAACCGTCGATTATTATTGTAACACCGACATCGAACAGGTTTTTGGCAAAATCCGTTTTCAAAGTGTTTTTCACCTTGCTTCTTCACCTTGGTATTACATTACGTTTAATTTTCACGGCCAGACACCAGGTGCTGTTGCTCGCTATACGGCGATGACCTTCACACGCAGCGCCCTCTATCGCTACCGACCGCTTAATCAGGGTTTTTGGAAAGATGACAAAACAACACAACCCTTCTTTTGTTGCAAATTTTTAGCGTTCGATCGTGGTTTTTTGTGTGTTCGGTACATGTATAATTTAAAAAGTAATAATATCACGAAACTTTCAAGGTCGTGTCGTGTTTTTTCGCGATTAACTGGAAACGTTTAATTAAGTATTTTTGCCAAAAAAATAACTCAGGTGGCGCGACTGTTGAAGGGCATCAGATGAGCCATTTGTCAAAATTTAGGTGTTTTTTGGAGCACAAATATCGGTTATTGCCAAATTTTACACTGTAATATAAGAAGAATTCTTGGGATAATCATGCATCTGTTGAGAATAAAACAAAAAAAAGACCAAAAAACAGCCTTCGCTTTGTGCTAAATTTATTTGGAAAACGAGCATTTTACACTGTAAAGAAAAGAAAAGTTAGCATCAAAGGCATCTAGAGGTCATTAAAGCCCTTGAAAAGTCATTGTTTGAAGGATAGGTCATCAGAACCCATGGAAGGCCATTAAATTTGCGCCAGGGTCTATATTTTTATTATCTAATTTAATCATTTTGGACGCTTTGGAAAATTTGCTTTTCACAGCAATTGAATATCCGATGTGTTGAAAATTAAATTATTAAATATTATTCACCTTACTTTGCTAACAATTGTTAAAAACCAACTAAAGGTTAGAAAGCATTTTATCATGTTTTCAAATTTATCTAAAACGGGCTGTTGCAACACGCGTTAACTTATTTTAAAAAAAATTGGTTTCTGGTAAGTCCTGTATTGGTTTCACTGGTCACTAATTGTCCATCAGAACGCTTGAACGCCTGGGAGACGGAATAGAAATTTCTTTCTTTAACACTGCTTTTACCTACAACGAAAATAATATTTTTTATGATTTCTCCTACTTTAAAAAAATTGTAATTATATTTGGAGCTAATAAAGTATGATTTTTTTTATTGACTGATCATTAAATTAAACTTGAGGGGTTTTTTTTGGTTTTTTTTCGTAAATCAAAAGGATTTATACTGTACTTGGCAGCGTTTCGTGTGGGCGTTTAAAGATGGGGGATGTAGAATGATATTCGAAAACAATTCCGTCGAATAATGAACCAGATCTGTCAGTGTCCGGTTGGTTTTACTTGACTAATTGAACCGTACCATTTACGGGAGCAAATGGGTTCGGTGTCATGGCTTCCTGTTACCAAATTGTTTCACCTGATAGTGACGTCTTTGTATCATTAACCGCCTTCGTTCGGTTGTATCCATTACTACAACGCCTGGAATTGCCATAACTTTCCCCCCCCCCCATTTTATTCTCTGAAAGTTTTGATAGTCGGGGAATTTTTTTTCAAAAACCTGGAAAACTCAAGGAAGTTCAGAATTTAATTTCGGTGCGAACCCTGTACGGTGTTCTTTTCATGCTCACACATGTTTAAAAACAATTGAAAATGAGAAAATAAAATAACTAATGCTCGAGTTGATAAGGGGCGGTCCACAAATTGGGTCCGATTCCTTATCAAATGACACCAAATTTCCGCATGATTATGACAGCAAAATTTATGTTAATTGTCTCATTTTAGGTATGTCATTTTTTTGACATTATAATTAATACATCAATCACTGGACACGTTTTAATTGTTTTTAATTGCTTCATTTAATTTCTTCAAATTGGAAAAGATTGACCAGTGAATAGTGACACGACATCTTTCACAAAAATGACCTAAAATACATCCTATTAACATACAAATAGAGGGATTTTTTAATATATATGTATTAGTGATTGGATTTTTCTGATTGGCCCTCGTTCGCTGGTTGACCTCGCCACGGGTGGTTGTTACAAGTCGCAGATGGCGCCACGTTGACCTCTGCTCGTAACCCTTTTTGTTTCTGTCCATTATCGCGATTCGTCCTCGCAGTCTAAATAAAATGAATGGCACTCAGAAAGAAGTGATCCGGGTTTTAGTTGGGCCAACTAACCCAACTTAAGTCTTTCGGTTTGGCTCCGTTTTGACGGCAGCCGCTCAGATAGGCTACTGTAAACATAAACGCTTTTTTGAATGCGTTTAAACGAGGTGGTGTCAAGTGGCGCCATCTGGATAATGGCGATTGACCAAGCGCCGAAAAGGTGCGTTCAACACGCTTGCTTTTCTTACCACCACCCCTCTCCAAGTGACCATTGACGAAAACCGACTGACCAACTAACTGTGAGGGAATAAAATCCACTCGATATCCAAGCGGTTGCGCAATCCTCGATATAAATGGCGATGGAAAATGCGATGCATGAGGACACCCTGTATGTTTATCGCGATATTTTATCATTTTCAGTGTTGGCAAACATTGGATTTTAAATAACATTTTAAGGGATATAAATTTTAGTATGTTTTAATACTTCGACGCTTCAAAAGGCCGTCCATATAAGGGACATCCGAGGTTGCATTTTATCTGATATAACAGGATTACTTAAAAAACGTAATTTTTATTAAATTACATTTTGAGTAATAGCCTATTTGGTTGTAATTTAATGAAGACAAGGAGTCTTTATTTGAATAAATTCGTGCAATTTTCCATGTAATCATATAATTAGTTCTGACTTTTTTTGAAACATTGTTGAATAATCTCATTATTCCAGGTTTGGGTGTTTTTTAAACTTAATTTTAACTGGGTTACATGCTTGTGGGTGTTAATTTAGAAGATCTAGTTTCTTTGAGGAAATGCAGCCAATTTACAAGGTCTGGTTTACATAATTTATATCGAGAACTTTGTTGGGGAAACTTTTACGTTATTTATAAAGTTGACGTCATTTAATAATTATATACTTGTACATGTGGGATGGCAGATGTTAGGGCCAATATGAAATCAGTCTGAAGTATTGCATCACAGCAGAATAATCATGCGTTATCCATGAGGAAATATTAACCCAGCTAATAGACAGTTATCCTTAGATTTGTATTGGAATCCACTTTTCCCAGAATTCCTAGCTGCAATAGGTTATCTCCATATAACGAGCAGTATTTTTTAAAATAGATCTTCCAGTATGTGGTGAAACATCCCTAACCAATCACGTCGGGACCGGCTTTATGTTGGTTAGGGCCAGGCCGCTAGCCGCCTCGGCTAACGGCTGATTCGTTCAGCCGCTAGCCGAACATTAAGGTTCTATTAACCTTCGATTGTTTGCCTCTTTCCCATGCATAAAAATCGCTTTTTAAAAAAATTTCACCTGTGGGATTTTTCCTCGTTTTCTAAAAACCCGTTTTAAGAACGGTGATCCTTAAAGATGAACGATGAGTTGCTATTGGGGGCGTTACTCTAATCTCTGTGCGACCTACGCCAATCTTCTCTTCTCTTGTGCCTGTAGGAATTTGCTCGCTCTTTGTGCACCGAATCACTGTCCGAATGAGCGAATTTTTGGCCAAATTGCTGGGTTTTTGCTCTCGATGTTTAGCGGGACTCCCCGTCGCGGCCCATTGTTTAAAAACGCCGCTTGGATTTTTTCTATCCCCCCCGTTAAATTGCTGGGTTCGTTTCTCCTTCTTCTCCTTCGTGTCTTTTCATCTTTTTTTCCTTCTTTTTGAGTCAATCTCGTTCTTTTGTATCGAACGTGGCCTTCGCTCCGCGCATGCGCGAAGGCGGCTGAAAGCGCTCTGGCGAACGGCTTTCAGTCGATTACCCCTGGCATTTCCGGTGAGGCCCTGTGTCGATTAAGGAGATTTTCAAACGAAAATTGTAGCGCGAATTGCTGGGCAGGGACCAAGGTGAAAGCGTGCGTCAAGATGAAGGCCAGGAGGCGCTCTGTTCGTTTCCGGCGATTCCGGAAATGCCGCATTTCTCGGTCGTCACGAATTCCCGTTTTTGGTTAAGGCTTTTGACCACTGAGCGTTCCGCCATCTTTGTTGACGTCACAGACCTTGATGGATGTGATTAACAACTGTAAGCCTGATGAAATTAGAGTTTGTAATTAGTGCGCCTGATTTGAGATGGGTTAGAGAAGGATTATCATATCGTGCATGTGCATCCCTGATTTAGCCGTAAATGCGAAAATGTATGACGTTAGAATTTTATTTATGTAGGCTTATTGATGTTTTTTTGTTGCTTATTTGACGCATAGTGCAGTTCAAGAAAAGTTATTTGAGTGAAATTGGATGTAACAAAAATAATTACAGTTTTCTTGCAATGCACGATAAAGAGTTTCATCTAGTATCAAAATTATAAAACTTGTTTTTAATGGCGACCTTTGCAATTAGTTAAATTAAAAATCAGGGTTACAGAAAGATTTTAAAAGAATATAAAAGACGTCCACATTGTCATGACGTATTTTTAGGTAGTTAATGACGTCATCCGTCATGTGATTACGCATAAGGTTTGAAAGGTTTTGTAACTATTTGTAAGTCAACTGTTGGCTTTGGTAAATACCACAACCTGAAATTCCGTCAAATTCTGCATTCGAAATGCTCCGAATTTTCTCTCAAGCTTTTGAAGATTTCTCCCAAAATTTGAATGCTTTATTTCTTAAATTATAGCCCTACTTCAAACTCTTTAAAATATGGTTAAATTAAGAATTCTCGACCACATGATTAAACACTGATCCCTCGAATTTTCTTCCAAGTCTTTTAAAATTTAATCCGAAATTCAATTTTTAAAATTATTGGTCGCTGCTCAGAATCTTTTCCTGAAACTTAAAAATTCTCAACTATATTGTGCAATTCGAAAACTCGAAATCCACCGAATTTTGCCCCAGAAATCTTTAAAATTTTCTCAAAAAACTAAGGAATTCTGCACAGTTCGAAAATTTGTCACGTGATCGCATCTCTGAAGCGCAGCTGTTCTCGCTTTCAGGGTCGAGCAGCTGGTCACTGTGAGCGCGAGGGGCGTGGTCTGTCGGTTATCCGCTCCCTGATTGGCCCCATGCCTGACCACGCCCCCCTCGGCCGCGGCACGTGCGCCTTAGCGACAATTATAATGAGCTCCAGGTGAACGGCAGGTGTCGCACCGACATTAAAATATAAAAAAATTTTAAAAAAATTCTTGAATTTTTGCCCTAACCGATGCTCAAGGTGAGCCACGCGTCTTCCATCCTAACCAACACCTGCCTCTCCAGGCGCTCGCGTGCTGTTTGTTGGCGCGTGCAGCGAATGAACCCCAGGGGGCACCGCGATAACACGGGGGTCAGGGGGAAGTGACGTCAGCGAGGCATGCGCGGATCAAGGTTGGACCTGAATCTGCTTTCCAGAGCCTTATTACATGCATTATGTGCTCACGGTTGGCCTTAAAAGGTGTGGAAAACGTAAAATACACCGAATGACCTTGCTTTACCTTGAAGAAGCGCCCTCTAGCGGCCAGTTTAACGGAAACGACAGATGGGGGCGCCCTGGGTCATCCTTGTTTAGCTTCCCTGCTGAGGATTTAAGACAGACTTCTTCTTCCCCCCCCCCCCCACGTATTGCTCACATAACTTAATATTTACAAAAATATATTGTTCCTTTTTAAAACAAACATTGTGAAATTGTTTAAATCAAGCAGAGCTTTATTTATATCTTTTTTGGAATTGATTTTATGATTTAGGTATCTCTATTTGTACATGTATTTGTTGTCTTTGGTTTTTTCAACAGATGAATCAAATAACACATGTAAGAAATACAAACTTAAACAAAAATGAAGGTTTACAAGGTTATGGTCACAGATTTTCATGGCTTTAATTCAAAGCTTTAAACAGTGAAAAGTTTTAAAATTAGTTTAAAGTGTTATGCAATATTACGACATGGTGTCTTCGCTTCATTAAAGTCATTAATTGAAATTAAGTCATTAAAATCCTTGGAACAGCTATAAATTAATATTATGGTCACGTACTTTACGACTTCTGTTTAATACCGAAGGAAAAAATACGAAAGAATCTGTAGTTATTTAAAGTGATCAATTGAAATTTCGGTCATTCGTTCGTTGTATTTGACATTTGGTCATTTGTGAATGAAATCCACATTGTTTTCCCATGTTTTCAAACGATGTCCAACTGTCAAAACATTGAACAGTTTTAAAATTACACAAAATAAGTTTTTCCTTAAGGATTTCGCAGGCTGTAATTCTTTGGAAAGTTATTGCTTGATAGTGTTTAAAACCTCAAGACTACCACCATGATGGCAGCTTCATGGCAGCCATTTTGCATTTTTGTAATGTTTAGCATGATGCCTCTGTCCCTTTGGTTGGGTCCCTCTCCATCATCCCTCCCTCCCATCGTTTCCCTATCCCCATTAAAACTGTTTACCACCATATTTGTTTGCACCTGGTGGTCGTGCTTCGCATTCCTGAGGCGCGCGTGCCCGTCAACGTAGGGGGCGCTGCGATTAATGACCTTTTACTGGCGCACCTTTCGCTAGTTGGCTGACAAACGAGCCGTTAATTGCAGAGCCCTAAAGAAGGGGGGGAGGGCAAGGGGATACTATAATCGATCGATGAGAATCTTAAAAGCGCCATCTGCCAGCTTCATTTACATTAATCAACGACCTCAATTCCTCGCCAGGTGGCACTGCTTGAAGCAAACGCCTACTTTCCACGACGCCATTTGCTTATGCTAGGGATTACACATGACCCCTAAATTCATCCCCCCCCCATTAATTCTATAATTGCTGATCTGAAAAGTAAATAAAATACAACTTCCAAATACAGTGGAAGCTCGGTTATCCGAGGTAATCGGGACCATGACTATCTCGGATAATCGAATTATTGCAATGAAAGCCTTTTCAATAAATGTACGCTGTGAATACGAAATACATGTATGTAACAATCGAAAATAGATTGTTAACAGCTCGTTTTTAATCAGTTTTATTCGAATTTTATGACCGCCAAGCAGTTTACTACATCTGAACGCTTTTGTCCTTCCTGTTATGACGCTGTTTTAATGTTTATCTGCTCAGGACATCGGTTAATCCGAGGTTACTCCACCGCGGTTAAGCAGAATGTCGGATAACTGGTCCTCGGATAATCGAGCTTCCACTGTACTGATTAAAACTATTTCTTATTGACCAAAATTACGTAACGTCTATATGGGCCAATCATAAGGGATTTTCGATTTCTTAAATAAAATATATGTATAAGTAATTGGTAATTTTTATTTCCACTTTGTTCTATAAACATTTTTTGTGTGATAAAATCAGGCAATTTTTTTTTCTCCAAAAACCTGGAAAAGTCAGAGAAGTTAGGGAATTCAATTTTGGTGGGAACCCTGTAATGCGGCTTTTATGGATGGCTCCTAAGATGGTAACATTCAACCAAAGTTGGTGCCAGTGACCACCGGTCAATCAATGGAAGGGGAACCTACTACAGTATGTACATGTTGCTAGAGCCATCTTTTCTTTTCTCACGTGACTAATTGAATAATGCGGCGCCATCAGGGGGCCCTCTCGTGCATCACTGAATCCCGCTAGGGGGCGACTTAATCCCCTTTAGTACTTTACTGTCCAATGCATCGATGAAGCCGAGTGGAAAAATTCTCTTCATACTTCCTGGCAACGTTAACTAACCATTGAGTCAGGGGTAGTTATAGGTGGCGCTCCTGTCGGCGCAACGGCTTAAATTCCTAACTTACATCATTTCTTCAGGACTGTGATTTACAAGTAATCATTCCGTCATTTTAATTTATCTTACACGAACATTAGTAATGTGATTGTCAGAAGGTAATGCCATTAGTAATTAGCTAAAAGCGGAACTTACACCGATAATTACTAATGATATCATTACCGTAGTCATGACATTACCAACTATCATTACTTCTTAATTACTGGCAAACATTGTGTTTCAGTTTACCTTACAGTAATAATCATTAGTAATGATCGTGCAAGGTCTACTAAAGAGTTCAGCAATGAACCAATCCATAAAATGTACTGTAGATCTTGAAGAGTTGACTTTTCGATGGACAGAACTTAGAAAGTTTCCTGATAAATTTCGTTACAACGGCAATACTAAGCGCCACCTATTGGACTGCTTCCAAATTCGTTTTTTTTTTTTTTTTTTGCGTCCTCCATTTTGAATTGTTCACGGGCTGTTCGTTTTTCCAGGGAAATGCGGAGGGAGGAGGCCATTATTTAAGCCCTGTCAGGATTTTCTGGGAAAGGAGGAAGGAGTCCCATTTTAATTCGATTTAATTCCCGCAATCCACCGGCAGGGGGCCGCAAAGGGTACTGGCCCTCGTGGCGGCCATTTTGTTTTTCCTTTTTTTCTTTCTGCTGTATATTCTCGAAACAAACATGCGTTAAATGTACATGGACAAATGGAAATCGATATCTTAGCTGTGCCTCTTGACAACCGACAACAGCGCCCCCTATGCACCAATTTCAAAATTAAGAGACGTCGATGCAATCCGAATTTCAATTCGGAGAAATATGACGTCAAAATTGGATATAAATTATGCCTTTTTTAGAACTTTTCATCAGTAAAAACTGTAGTTAACACGTGGTTTGGCTTAGTCACGACTATAAATTTCCAGAAGTACGTAATTTACGTTTTTTTTTTTTTTACATCGTATGTGTGAAAATTAAAATTTACATTTCCTCGCGCCCCCTATCGTCACATTTAGAAAGTTTTTGGAACGAAACTTAAACTTAATCCTAGATCCTCCCCCTTCCCCCAACTGCTAACTGGATTTTAACATTTTTTTATTATTTCGGCATATCCATCACTGGAGTTGAATGCTAAACCGGGTTCGAATCCCATAGCGTCTATTTTAGGCCCCTTCCCCTTATCCCCCTTAGCCCCTTTCATTCATTGCACCCCCAACTCCAATCCTAACCCATTATTTGCCTCAGCTGCATTTCCAAATGGGCAACTTGAGGGGGAGGGCAGTAGTGATACATGGCTGCCATTGTGCTCGAAGCGCCCCCTGGGCCCCTGACGGACAAATCAATCGTAGGGCCCCCAGCGGAGGGGGGGAGAGAAGGCCGCTCGATGAATATGGATGACCATCGATGGCCCCTGACGTCACGGGCAGGTGGTGTGAACTGGGAAGACGCCATCTTGTTCGATTCAGCTACTGGTGCATGCCGGGAGCGGGTGCGTGTGCCGCTCGTTAACGTTTGGCAGTTGTGTTTTTGGGGGGGTCAGAGGTCGCCCCTAGTGGGCTTTTGACCCTGGTCACGAGTCCGATCAGACGGCCCTCGTGCCGTTAAGGGGCGCTGATGATTGCTTCTTGTCACGCACATCTCGTTGCATTTGCCCAATTAAAGACAGTTTTTGTCAGGATTTTTTTGTGTCTTTCTGGAAAAAAATAATAAATAATAATAAATAAAAAATGATAACAATGAAAGGGTAAAAAAAGGAAACACGAACAAAATATGAAAATGTTGCCCTAGTCCTATCGAAAGGGTCATGGAGACAGCGCCATCTGTGGTGCTTTGTTAAACCTAGAAGTTAAATCAAGGTTATCGCTGACCTGTAAAACCTGGAATTCCCCTATTTTCCATACCACACTTTTAACTTTCGAAATAATGAATGAAAATGTCGGTGATTGGTAAATATTGTTTTTATTTTATTCTTTAAACTTTTTTTTGGTAAAGTCAGGGATTTTAATTACGGTGGAAACCCTGTAAATCTTGCTGCTCTCATTAAATAATAATAATAATAATGGAGAATGTTTGGATTTTATTTTATCATAGTTGAATAATCATGAAACGTCTTCAGAAGCCATGCTTTGGAAAATACTTCTTTGCTTTATTATTGGCTTCGATATCATTCTTAGAAATACAGTAGGACTACATAAATTTGACTTTTTAAAGGTAAAAAAGTTATGTAGTAGGAAGGATAGTGTTTGCATTTCGTGAAAATATGAATTTTTCCGAACGTAATCTGATAATCTCGTTTCTTATTTAAATTAAAAAATGCAGTTATGTAACTAATGGGGGGTATTTCGTAGAAATATTCATTCGTTCAAAACAGGTTAATAATTTCTTGATGTTTTTTATCTTACCCAATTTAAGGAATCAATTTTTTTCGTCTGATAAATTAGGCGTTTTCGTGAATTGTGGCCATGGCATTTCCACTTTGATCTCTTAGTTTTTGGTGCTTAATCTTTCTCTATTTTAAAACTTGAGTTTTATGTCGATTTTTTAATCCACCGCAAATAGTAACCCAGAAATGTTCCTTCTCTGCTCGAAACCGGAAGCGGCGATTTCTGCAAATTGGACCGCTTGGTTCTTGTTACCCCCAGCAACAAATGCACTTTGACCACACGATCGCATGCCATTTGCAAATGCTGTGAAATACATACCACACGTATTCATTGTTCATAAGAGTCAAAATTTAAAAAAAGGTCAGTTTTTTAAAAAAAATTAATGAAAAAATTTACAAAAGTTATGTGCCTATCCTCCCAGAAAACTACAGTAAAATACAATCCGATGGACGGCGCCACTCGTCCATGTAACCTGGTCACTCGGTACACTAACCATTTCCAGTTTTGATCACTGATCATCTGAGAAATTTTTTATAAAATGGTTTCGTACAGTATGTGTCTATCTGCCTAGACAAATACGGCAGAATATAATCCACTAGAGGGCGCCACTCGTCGATGTAATTACTTCCACTCTTGACCACTGGTCAGCCTGCCGCTGGTGCTTTCTACCCCAACATCCGTCGGCCCTTACCTGGTGACCCTCGCAGGTGCCAGGGGTGCAGAAGGGGCTCGGTGATCCAAGGTCATCCCTCCCAGGAGAGGTATTTCGGCGAGGGTCAAGGAGGTGGAGTTTGCCAAGGAGCCGGTTGAATGCGCTTGGTCCTTCTTAAGTTCACCCCCCTCCCCAATCCTAAATGGGTAGCCCTTCTCGTATTTCCTTAGCCCTGAGAGAAGGACCCTCCCCTCTTCCCCCCCCCCCTTGCTTAGAACGTGCTTGACCAAGGCCATTTGTCAGTGAGGACATTACCACTTCTTCTTCTCCGTCTTGACGTGTCCAAGGTTATAGCGCCATGTGGTGGGCGAGAGCTGCTACTTCTATTGAAATTGAAGAGCAGACCGGAAGGGGAACCGCCTAGTCTCCTCCCTCCCCCCTTCCCCCCAGCCACGGGGTCCCTCGCAGACGAAAATCTATGGTGGACAGGACGTGAGAGTGACCCACCCCCTTCCTCGCTGCCCTCTGGACATGCTCAACTTTCTTTTAAGAAAAATATTTGGTCCGAAACAGGTGGCGCTACCTGTTCTTTTAAGGTCTTTAAAAATAAGGACATTTTCTTGGTAGATTATAACCCTAATAACCCAAAATGACATTTTTGGGGCTGTTTTTTGTAGAGTCAAAGCAACGTGATCAAAGGATGCCAATTTTATGTAAGACTTAATAATGACGTCATTTTTGTCGTTTTGATTGATGGAACATCACCCTATCCTAATAGAGCAAAACGTAATTAATTTTTGGGCATTTCTGCTATTAAAAAGGAGGACATCATTTCTCCACTAGATGCCATTTTAGGTCATTTATTTTAAAGGAAGTCCTCACATCCCGGTAGGCAGTAGCTCAAAACAGCATTTGGTAGTGAATTAGTAGTTGTATTGTAAATTTATTGACATGTAAAAATAAAGTCAATAGGGGTCGACATGCAGTATTCCCAGTTTGATTTCTGAATGACATCATTTTAGGTCATTTTGTCTGCAGGAACGTGACGTCACCTAATCCCAATAGCCCAAATGAACATTTAGTAGTGTTTTCTATTGTACAATTTAAGCAACTATTGATAATAAAGTCACCAGTGGTTGTCACTTCGTAGCAATACTTCTGATTGACATTGTTTTGGTCATTTTCCTAGATAGGACATTATCCTATCCCAATAGCCCAAAACATAATTTATTATCGGTCATTTTTTTCAATTAAAAATTACCTGTGAAAACAACGACACCAGAGGACGTCATAACTCGTCAAGACATCCTTTTATGTCATTTTCATCTAATGCTCATCTTCCCGTTCCATTTGCGAAAAACAACATTTATTGGTCATTTTTCTACAATTCATTGACCTATTAAAATAACGTCACCGGTGACTGCCACTTCATATGTATCCCATCATCCATTGGTCATTTATTTATATAATGTAATGACCTGCTAAAAACATCACCAAAAGGACTTCATTTCTTTGTTAATTGAAATAATTTGTAGTAGTTATTAGAAGGGATTAACTGGTTTAAACTAAATCGTTATTTTTCTGGTAATGTTTAAGTGTTTTTTTTTGTTTTTTTTTTTATAAAAAAATAAAATGACGTCATCTGGCTATTTTATGAGAACTCGTTTCGCCCCCTTCTTTTCCACCTTGGTGCAAATTGGCGTCATGTTTTAGTCCTGGATGTTTTTTATTACCTCCCCGGAAATCCTAGATGGTTACTTCCGGTCGTGATTGAGCACGTGTGCGCCCCCCAGGAGGCGCTGACCACAAGAGTCAGTTGCATTCTGGAAATTTCTTGCTTTCACGCTAAATGGCGAGTACATGCGAGGTCCGAAGAATGGTCAGTTGGCCGTAATTTGACCATCGCCAAATGCTGCTAGGGGCGCTGAGCTGACCAACGGCTAGTTGCTAACTACCCTTGCCTCTGTTATTCCAGGCCCTGCTTCAGATAAATTGTAAGCATTATTACATTCCACTTCCCCCTCGCACGGCCCTGGGGTCAGCTAGCCAGGGGTCAAGCAAATTGGTCAGCGGCGAAAATGCACACTCACTCTTGTTTGCGCAATTTTTTTTTTGGGGGGGGGGAGGGGGATGTGGGTTTAGTTTTTCTACAGGAAACGAAATTCGTCTATTTTGGTCTTCTGGTCACTGTGACCCCTGAAGAGGCCCTCCTACTAAAATTTGCTGAAATTACCCTCCACGAAGGTCATTAGGGTTTCTTCTCGAAATTCTCCTGCAGCGCCATTTTGGGCCCTCCCCCGAAAATTACGGTTGAAGAAAAATTGATAATTTTTTTTAAAAAAAAACTGACCAAATCCACCAAGATAGCCCCATCGCTTTTGAAAACGATGAAAACTACGAAGATTGTTGACCGTTCTATTTTGATTATTTTTTATTAGTAAATCAAAAGTAATCAATGTAAACTTAAAGTTAATCACGATCAGAAGATATTCAACGCAGATGTCCGACTGTTCTATATTTATTGTCATTTTTATTGCTAGATCAGTTTTCGATAGAACATTGACTACCCTGGTGAAACATTCAGTAGGAGATTCGAAACTGATATCACTATGATTACATTAGTGACATCACTATATATAGTGACAGTGTTTTTTTGGACTACTAATATCAGTATAGAATGCACTTTACTAATACCACTGAATTGTTATACTGATCTTTCCGCCAGGGCACTAAATTAATTACTAGATCAGTTTTATCTAGAACAAGGATTTGATACATATTCTATTAATTCTTCTATTATTAATGACATTTAAAGAAGCTCTCCTACCCCACAAAAATTAAGTACAAGATTTTTAGAAAAAAGTTTAAAATCATCAAGATGGTCGACCTTTCTATACTTAGTTTTTTTTCATTAGTAGATCGGATTTAATGCATTTTAACAGAGAGTACAAGAACGATTGGAAAATAGATAAAAAGAGATGAACGAAAAATACCAAGATGGCCGCTGCGCGTGCACTACCATTGGACGGGGTGGAAGGTGGCCCAGGTGGGTACACACACACCTTAGGTCTAGTTCGGATTATCACCATCAATTTTCAACCATTTTTTTTTTCATTGAAAAAAATCGAATATATGCAGGTTTTTTTTCTAAAATTTATCTTCCAGTCAAAATCCACGGGGATTTTTGTCGTCCATTTTGTCCCTTCAAACCCCTCCACTGTCCCTTATCGCGGTCGGCATTCAGCGCCCTCTCGCCCATCGATCACAAGAGCAGCCTCTTTTTCAATGGTCATGTTCGCTCGTCCTCGTGTCCATACATCGATTTTTGAAAAGGCCCCTTACCCCCGTGGCCACGGTAGCTGTCCAATCTCCCCTCCCCTTACCCCCACCTGCTAAGGGGAGATAGGTTTTACACGTTTTTCGGCCATGTTGGCCAACACTAGGTGAAATGGACAGGTGTCACTACGCTGGTACACCCGGGGATTTAAACCCCAAAGGACTCCTTGGCCTGTGGGGATGTTGTGTGGTTTTTATGTGCAATGACAAATATGGAATGGGACAAAATGCATTTTATCAAAACTGCGTGACCATTACTGAATTTACTGTATATATATGCAACTATGTGAATCATAATTTTAGAGAATTCAGGTGCAGAGATAATGTATAAAAAAATTAAGAAATTCTGTCAAATTAACGATGAAACTTTAACGATACAAATTCATCAGGAAGTTGGGCATATTCGTTTTAAGAAGAACAAAAATATGTTTTTAAATTAAAAAAAGGATGCAGTACATTTAAAATCCGTTATTTCTGCACTTTTATAAAAAAAAACATCAAATATGTTCCAATAATTGTAAATACCTACATTCAAGCTCTTTTAAGTTAAAAACGTAAGATTTTAAATCCATCGTATGATGGATCCAAAATGTATCAAATATTCGAAAATATATTTTAAAAAATCTTCAAATGCTAATTTTGCTTTACGTACATGTAACTGCTAATCGTAACTGCTAAATTACAATCAATTACACTAAAAGAATGTATGACTATCATATTCGATAATTAGATTTAAGAAATAATTCTAAGATGAATGAATAATTTCACTTTTGGTTTTCTACTGATCTCTATTATTTGGCAGTTAAATTTACAGTTCAAGTATACTGAAAAATGACTAATATTATTTCATTTTGAGTTGTCCTGGATGATATTTTTCCAATCTACGAAAAAGCACGAGTACTATTTCGTACCTCTTAAAATAACCATTTACTTTTTTTAAAATTTTTTTGTTGTTGTTGTGTATGGGGGGAGCAGTTTTTTAGGCTTGACCAGAACACGGGGATTACGCTCAATTCGGCATCGTAAATTCCGTTTTCGGCTAAGGGGTGATAAAAGGACCTAATCTGGAGGGGACAGGTTTTTCGGGCTTCTCACCTATTTGGATAACTTTTTTTTCATTTTTTTTATTGGTTTCAACTCGGCTACTTGCTAGGACACCTAGGGGTTTTATGGCCCCGTGTTACTCATTCAGAGCACGCAACCTGAACGACCTCCAGGGGGAGCGCCGTTCGCATACGGTTTGAAGGCAAAGGGGCCCTTGGCAGCCGGTGGCCCCATTTCGCCGTTTCTGTGTCACCAAAAATAAAAGCAGCCAAGATGAGAAGAAAAACACCTGTTCCTCGAAAACAGTCAATGAACTTTGAACTTTATGGACCAGCTGACCGGAAGTGCTCCTCATAGGTACCCAAACTTATTGGATTCTATGTAATGGCAATTCTATTTCAGAAATTACAGTACGTGATAGTGATGCCATCACTCCCAGATATTTGAGGGTCTGAGAATCATAGCGGTGTATGTGATGCAGCCAATGCTTTGAGAATATCATGGCTGTTGGTAATTATGTTCCCTTCGTAATTCAAGAGGTACAAATTGATACTGAGCCGAAATACTGATGGTAACACTGATCTTAAATCCTTGATAATGGTGGACCATATTCACGGAGCAGTTCAACGAAAAATCTAGTGCTCTGCTGATGTTTAATTGGGTGTTTATGTGCACGCCTAGAGACCTATCCGAGGGGTTTCCCCTTGGGTCAGTTGCGCCACGGGTGGTGCATCGAGGTACTACTTCATCTCCCCTGGAACTCACTGGGGCGATGAAAGGGCCTTTGCTCCCCCGTGAGGGCCAGCGGGGGTCACCAGGGGTCGTGAGGTTCTCTTTAGAAAGCTAAGCCACCTCGGTACCTCCTCTTTGCTTCCGGTTTTTCTTAGGGGCTCCTGATAAATCATTGCCAATGTGCACAACTGCTGTTTACAATAGGGGGAAGGAAGGTCCTTCTTTAAAAAGGTCTTAAGATTTCGAATTTTCTTGGCTCTTTTTTTTTTTTGCTTCCAAAGTCCCATTGATAAAAATGGCTGTGAGGAACAAACTAGTTTTGGATTTTGAAAGGTTCTCTGGCGATTTTCTTGACAATTTCTGCTCCCCCCCCTTTCTTGTGTTCCATCCAGTGACCTTTTTTGCTCCACTCGCCCCTTAGCAAAAACTTCTTTATTTCGCCCATTTTCAAGTCTTTTTCTAAAGATGGCCCTCGAACGCCTGGCGAAAACCTTAAGGCCTTTTTACTCCCTGGCCAACCGTTGAATGGAGGACCTGTTTTGCATCCCCTTAACATCCCCAAAGAAAACGAAAAAAAAAATTGCCCTTAGCAGAACGAGGCGAAGGGAGATCTTGACTCGACCGGAAATGGAAATGCTGCGCTGCGTTGGAATATATTGGAATTGAAATGAGTTTGGAAAACCTTCAAATCAGCGGCATAAATTTGACGAAATAAGGAAGAAAAAATTCAATGTCGAAACACCTTGATTTCCTTGACGTTTTGCAAAAAAAAAAAAAAAAAAATGTTGGGAATTAAAGAATTTATAAATTGCCCTGAAATCACGCGATCAGTTGTGGAAAATTCCTAGGGGTTTTTAATGTTTGGAAAATTCAGGTATGGCTAAAATTCATTTGGTTTCCAATGCCTGCCTTATTAATGTTCAATTCATAAGAGAAATCTCGAATTTCGAACAGCTTTTTAAAGAATATTTCAAATTTAAAGTAATTTTCAGCCTATTTTCAATCCGCCAAATTCGGTTTCTACTTCGTAGATTGCATGCAGTTTAAATTTGCATAAAAATGTTTCTTTCCAACTTAGGTTTCCACTTCCTGCCTCTTGAATGTTCTATTCAAAAGGAAGGAAGTGGAAGTGGTATTAAACATTTAGGAGGAAGGAAGCAGAAACCGAATTTGGCGAAGAAATACGAAGTATTTTTTATCAAAAATCGCAAAATCGTATTTTGTGCAGTAAAAAATACTTTTGTAAAATCCTTCCAAAATTGGGATTCTTGTCCTGAATTAAGCAATCGTGAAGAAGGCAATGGAAACCAAATTTGGTAAAAAATACGCTTTTATAAACCTGTAAGCTGCTTTTATTTGAAAACGTGTTTGATAAATCTTTCGATGTTGTTCGAAAATGAAGAATTATTTTTAACACAAGGTAGGAAGTGGAAACCAAATTTTAGAGAAAAATGTGTTTTTAAAGAAAATCTGAAACTAATTCGATAAAAAACAAAACCAAACTACAGTGTACATGTACTTTTTATGGGGGATATACATGTACATTGGACATGTTTGAAAAATTCGTCGAAATTCGGGATTTCTCTTATAAATTCAACATTCACAAGTAAGAAATTCCTAACCAAATAACGCTGATAAAAAAGCAGCAGTATTGAATTTGAGTTGACTTTTTCCAGTTGGTCGATCCAAGGTGAAACGCAGTTTTTTTTTTATCCCCCTGCTACTAAAGGTTTTAATTAGATTTTCTCCTTCTGTTCGTTAGGATTTAAGAGTAGGTGACGTCACTCACATCTCGCACCTGCTCTCAGTCGATGACGTTTCTCTTGGCCTTGTTTAAATTTTTTTTAAAAAAACAAGATCCCGATTAATTTCATATTTATTAACAATTTGGCAAATCATTGGAAATGATTATGGCAGTAATTAGACGACTAATCCTAATCTTAATGCTTTTTTTTTCCGTTCAAGTTTTGCCTGCAGGAATCGAGCGCCCCCTTTTAGCCACTCGCGAAAGACTGAAACCGACCCAAAACGGTTTTTGTGCCATTATCTCACTCCTCGACAGCTGTACCCCCTCATTTAAGGTAAAAAAAACACATTTTTTACGTTTACATGTACCTGACGTTTTTTGCTCCGGAAGGAAGAACAGTTGAAAAAATAGATTCTATCCTCCCTATTGTCCCCCTACCATTGTATGCGTGAGATAATGGAGGCTCCGCTTATGCCGACCCTACACGATCAGTATTACTGCCAGTATGCGTAA
>JAQIXS010000269.1:0-54212 GCA_034700785.1 Rossiulus vilnensis | reverse complement strand
GTGCAATATTAGGCCAATCAAGTAAGCGCTTCTTAATATAAAGACAATGAAACCTTAAATTGCAATGTTGAAAGACAAGCACGCTTCCGGCCTCATAAATGTTTAAAGGTGTGGAAATGTTCTCGGGCATTGATTTTTGTTATACACAGCATCAATTTTTTTCTTTTTAATTAAAAAATATTTCTTGAACATTTTAAATTTGATGGGGGAATTGTACGCTATTCAGAACGTTCTACAATTTAAAGAAGATTAAATCCATGCCGTTTAAGATTAGAATTGCTAAGACGTCTATACCTACATTCTATACTTTAAAGAGCTCGTGTATTTATTTTACTAGTTCGAAAACATTAATTCTATTAATTAAAGTACTGAATCTCTTTCCATTCTGTCTGCCAAATGCATGCTGTAAGAATGTGGAATAAAACGTGATCGAGAGATTCAAGTTACATCCCTTATTTCAGGTTATGTTCTGATTTCTATGTTAGCTTAGCTAATTAGTATGGTGTACCTAATTGATTACAATAATTAATGTTTAGAACATTTTTTGTGCTAATCTCTGCTTATAAGATGGCTGACTTTCGGTTTCATGGCCGACATTAGCAAGTCTTGTTCTGCCTCATCGTTAAATCTTTGCAAGCTGGTAAACCCGTTTGTCAAACAATTTTTTTTTCTTAAACAAAAACGATGGGAAAATTTCATTCCTTTATAACTTTTAAATTGCAAGCCTTGACAAGTAGACAGCATATGGCAAATTAGGTCTGTGAGAATTTGAAGAAATCTATACAACTGGTTTACCCGGGTTGATTTAATGATTCATGTAGATGAAATGATACCTACTTGTATTAGTACGTGAATTTGATGTTATTATAGGCTGCTTTTATTGGTTATCAACCATTTTCTAAATCGTTGAAATACCGTACACTGTATGTATCAACTAAATATTCTCAACTCGTTACATGGGCTTGGCGGCTGGATGACATGCGCTTGTAGCACAACTGGGTGCAACTATTCACCAATAATCACTTCCTGTTTACATGTACCTGTATACTACGGCTTGCTCCAGTCCATAGTTGATAATCAGATCCATCCACCAACTACCATAGAATGCATTACATTTAAAGTAATCGGATCTTTTAATGATTGCATTTATGATATGCTTTGTTATGCTTTATGATATGCTTGAAAATTGGTTGGTTGGTGGTGTATAATGACTTCTATTTCAAATCTAAAATTAATTCATAAAAAGAAATGCTAGGGGCTAACATCTCTTAAAACTTGTGTAACCTGACTTGTGGACTTAAACTTGACTTCACAGATGTTCAATGATTTAAATAAGACATCATCGACTGCATTGACAGCAGTGGGACTTCAATGATATTTCAAGGACTTCAAGAGACTTCAAGACTCATTGAAATTTAATGAAGTCAGGCTAAAGTCCTTGAAGGCCGGCAAAATCTCTGTTGTCCAGCTAAGCTTATTTTAATGATTTCGGTGTGACTTCAAAGACTTCGACCAACATGTTACACCTGATTTCACAAGATGCTAAACCCTCGAAAAAATGAGTCCTGAATGAGCAAGAAAAAAGTAAAACCCTACATTTTCTGGTGTCTGAAATAAAACCTGCCTTGCAAGGTATATTTGAAACCGGAAGTTCTCTTCTAGAAAGGATTGGTTCTCACGCGACGGTACGAATGTGATCTGAGGTCTTAGAGCACGTTTTTTGGCAGAACATTTTCGATAACCGGTGCATGTTTCAAACACCGTTAAATGAAAGCTACGGGGCCATAAAAACCTGCCCACTTGCTACAAATGAAGTTTTAAAAAAGTGATGCTCATTGGACCGAGAAGTTGAAAGTATTCTCACCCACATCGGCACGAACCTCCCACTCACCCTCGAGTGACCTTTTAGGTACGCCTAAAACCTATCAAGGGTCTCATCAACTAATGATAGATTTTTTGCTCAGATAGTGAGCAAATGGACCGTGTTTAATTTAAGGAGGAATGCACCTCAGAATGAACCTTTACGATGTGCACTTTTTAGTCGTTAAGTTTTAATCGATGCAATATTACCGAATTAATTTATTCTGTTACGGATCATTTAAGCCTTTGCATTAAATTCAGCCATTTGAAGGCTGCCTAATCATAATTTACCAATCGCTAAAAAAACAACTTTTCAGGAGAACGAAAAAACTGGATAGTTTCGTGAAAAATATAGGTAGCACTAATATTTTTCGTTTCAAACTACAACAATTGCAGACGTTATACACGTATGACGTTTAATTGCGAAAACATAAACGAGAACTTAGTCAAAAAATTGTGTATTTGTGTAAATTTTACCAAAGTCATATGCGCCACAGATATGGTACCACATACATGTATAAGCGTTCAAAACATAATGGCCATGGTTTAATACTCACTTCTGAAACATGATTTGAGGAACACTGACGTGGTTATTAGGTTCTAACATTTAATAGCCTTTATTCGTGTCCACCTTACAAAGGTTTGTTGTCAGGTCCGTGCGAATGATTTGAAAATGGGTGCAACATGGGGTTATTCGCATATTTAGGGGGTTTGATCAAAATTCAAACAATTTTTGGCAGTTTCTATGGTCATTTTCGTATTGTGTTGTTGCGCATAGCCCTGTTTGCTTGAGTGATTGTTATTTTTTCCTTAGGTTTCTGCAGGTTTTCAGTTTCAAATGGTTTTATGCACTTTCCATCTAATCAGGAAATAATCGGATATTGATTAATACAAAGCGCATAATACCTCACGGTTTACCAACCTTCATTTACAAACTTGCATGAATTGCTCGCTAGAGTAAAGTAGAGGAAAATAGGAGTAAAAATAACAATTACTCTTCCACGTTGGACTAATGTGCCCTAAATGAAACATTGATTTACGTTGCAGGAAGTTTATGACAAAAATAAAAAAAATAAACCGTTTTAAAGGTTCTGGATACTTCGGTGGGACATGTCTTCCATTTCCATAAACATTTCCATAAGATGTAAAAAAACTGAAAAAAACATGACAGTCGTTTATACGAGATATGAGCATTCCACGCAGTTACATTTATTGTGCATGAAATTCATGAAGCCAGAGAAACTGCACATGTGAGTGACAATTTCTTTTCCTTATCGCTAAATCGTCACGAATTGTTTCTTCTCAATGTTCGTACAACTGGTTAGACCCTCTCTCAACGGATGATGATGGACAGGACATCTGATGGCATGGGGAAGAATAAAGAAGGGGGATCTCGGGAAGAGGATGAGGGGTTAGATAGGCGTTTGTAATGATGATAATTCTTGGTTCGACACGCCGGATGTGCAGTTACCTAACTGGAACTTGTAGAATGGCGTCGTGGTGGGCAGCAGAGCGTGCAGCGTAAACGCGCAGAAGCGCTCCTAGTGGCCTTATCGTCTAGACTTAATCTGGGCTCTTGAAATGTTAACCCCGTTTTGGCAGCCTTAATTGGTCTTAAGCTGAGAAATGGGCACTTCTCGGGTCTCAAATCCCGGCGTTTTCCACGTAACCTATTTTTGGAAGTTATTCCAAAGCTCTGCTGAGCATCTCTCAATTCTGCCGCATTACACCCATTCACGTGTTATCGCGTGCAGAAAATAGCGTGTTTTTTATCGGATGTTTTCGTGGTAGCGTTGAAGTCAAGCCTCTCGTAGTCAAGTTTTGCAGTGTTGGTGTTAAAGCTGTTTTAGGCCCGTTTTGACCGAGATTGACCATCTTCCGGTTTGTCCCATATTAAAATAACATACAAAGACATAGCTATAGGAGGAGGTCAAAATGGAAGGCTTATTTACTGTAAGTTAAAAGATTGAATTTATTTGCAGTAAGTTTTAGGGGGGGACGTTTGAGTTAAGTTCCTGATACTGATAAACGTACGAATGATTCGATACATGCACTTTTTTTAACAAAAATAATTGACGAGTATGAAGATACATGTCATAATAAATGTTATATATTTCGTGCATATTGTACGTTGTTTCATTTAAAATCATAATCATTCTCTGGTTTGTTACTCAGAAATAGTATGTACCCATTGTTTTTATAGCAATTCAAATCCACTCGATGCCCTGTATTGTCAGCTCAGAAATGTCAAATAGGTTGAGTAAAATAGTTTCCCAATCGAAATAAAGAGTACATTTACTTTGTTTAAAGATTGTTAACTTCTTTGTTTCAAAAGAAGCTATTGGCATAACATCACTTTTTTGAGAACCATTAGTACATTTCACTTGCATGGACCTTCTGTTTTTACAAAAACCTCACTGCATCTTACATCAATGTCTATACACTATAGTACAGTTAGTTCTTCCAAATGCCGCTTTACACCGTCACGAAATATTCCTTCCATAAACTTTCGACAGCAGTGCAGTATTCAATTTGATTTCTTTCAAGCAAACACATTTTTAAGCCTTCCATTTAAAAACCAAAAATGGAATCATCATAATCACAGACAGGACCTATTAACCGAGACAACCTGGTCCAAATGAGAAATGAGGTTACTACACCATGTTCCAGCCATACAGGACGTCCTGGAATTTTCACACGATTTGTATTAGTACCCTTTCCCCACTGTCTGGTCCTGATTTAAAAAAAATGCTTGACACCTATCATAAACACAGAAAGCAGTGCAGGAAAATAGTATTTATTTTTCAGTATTAAGTTCGGACATTCCAGCTGAATACCCGGACGTCCAACTGTCTTGAACCCATCTCCCTGTCCGGCAGTCCAGTTTTCCCAAACTCTTGATCCTTTATTTCCCCGGACGTCCTTTATGGATGACTCCTAAGGATTCCCACAAAGCCACTGAGATGCGTTTAATTCTGCTTGCAAGCTTCTGCTTACATATACAAGTCGTACGTGTATATGGTCATTTTTTTCTGCCCATGTTCGAATCGGGCTTATTGCTTTATCGTTGAGATTGCGAAGACAACCAACCACTTGTCGAATACATGTTCCGTGCCTGCATGGCGGCACTCCTCGTGCCAGAGCAGCTCCTGGAAGGGACTTGGAAGGGAAAATAAGGGTGGGGAAGTCCTAATTTCTCTCCAGGCTGGCGTTTTTTTCGCCTCGTTTTCCATCCTCTCATAAATATTGGCGTTTATCTTCGCTAAGCATCGACACAAGTTGCTCGCATTATCGGCTCCATCGCTGCTTTGGCTGGGAGCTAAGATGTTTGTGCCGCTCCCCATAGAGCCCCAAAGACTCCTGCACTCGATTGAGCTTCTTAAGTGGCGACCGTGCGTATTAGCTGCGGGGAGCTGAGCTCGCCTCATTAACCATTACGTTGTTCGTTATTTTCACACGGGTCTAGTTTGCCCATGGAGCTACCGTTTCTCCGCTCTTAACCTAATTTATGTCCCCCCGAACGCGAGACCGTTAAGCCGCACTTTCGTATGAAACAATAGCAGCAAATATGGCTAATTGGCCGGGCGCTTCGGCTAATTAGTTTTTGAGCAGATTGGTTCCACGCGCTTGCACCAAGCTCGATTAACGCTGAATTTGCAATGTCGCTTTTGGTGAACATCAAGTGTGCGTCATCCGAAGTGAAGATGAAAGGATATGTTCATCTAAAAACAATCTAAAAACATCTGAAAACAATGGTGCGTGATGGTCTTGGCATTTGGAAGGCATCTTACTTCTGATTTCTTATAAGAAAATCTAGAATTGAATGTTCTTTTTGAATGCCTTCCAGACTGTATTCTAAGTTTTTTTGAGAAACAATTCATTGGTGGATGAACACCAAGTCTGCATCATCCAAAGTGAAGATGAAAGTGATAGTTGTGTTCATCTGTGTTGGATGAAGCTCATTTAAAGAAACAAATCATGTACACGCTCTTATTTTCATCGATTCGTCCAAAGTAGGAAGGGGGTCAACTTCTTTCATCGTTCAACTTTGATGTTCACCTTGGATGAATCTTGGAAGATGCTGGAAGATACATCCAAATTAACAAGTGTAAACAGCCTAAAATTGGTCTGAATACTTTAATCGTTCACTTTCTGTGTTCAATGAAAAGTAAACGGCTGTTTACACTGTCACTTTTTAAGATTCATCCAAGATGATCTTCCAAAGTGACTAGCGCAAATTCACCTGAAGTTAATCGCCGTTCGAGCCATTGCACATGCTCTGGTCAAAATCAGTATAGCTAAAATGAGAATTAAAAATCGGAAATCCCGTGACTTTTCATTTTTTTTGCTGTTCACAAATAACCAGTAATTGGTGAGCGCATCGAAATAAAATGTCTAGAAGTTGGAACTTGGAATGCATGAACAAAGGAAAGGTTTCGTGACTTCAACTTTTTTTTACCTGCTTGTCTGTCTTCAGGCGTTAAAGCGAACCCTCCGTACTTCTTGAAACTACTGTTGTTTTAGCATTGTTCTGATTAAATAATGATATGAATTTATGAGCATACAGTAGTTTTATCACTTTTTGAGAGAAGCATTCATACTTTTCACTATGAGTCTTATTTCATATAAGTTACTCCTTTTTCTTGAACTTTTTTACTAACCCTGATACTATGATTGATGAGATCCAGCATTAGACAAACACATGGATGGTACAGGAGAAACAAGAGGGGAAAGTTTGAATTTGTAACTGTTAAATTTCTTTTCTATGCCAGTATTCATAATTACCTTATAAAGAACAAAGACTATTTTCAAATAAATCTACCTTTCACGATTAAGAAGTTCATTGTTCAATTAAGAACTAACCCTGGGGGAATTTGCTCTGAAACTAAAAGAATGTTTAGTATTAGGCTTTAAAACATGTTTTTTTATGTTCACCCACTTTCCAAAATTTTAACTTTCTCTTAACACTCATTCTGGAATTGCATCCACTTGGAAGTTATTTCAGCAAAAATACCCAATGATGTGTATACATGTCGATAAAGCAACATCACATTCTTTTTTGACATTAAAATACAGAACCTTAAATTGTATAACGAGTATAATGCCTTTTCGTCTTTTATTTAAAAATGACCACCCCCTCCCAAACAAACAAAATTATAGGGTGGCACAACAGAAGTGAACAATAACATACATTATGTCATGAAGCATAAACACACCCCTTCACGTCTCGACTACTGCAATGCTACACTAATCCAGCCTCCTTGGCAATTTGCTACTTTAATTACCCCCATACGTACCTGTTACGTCGTATACTTACAATTGCGTGGTTAAATATGCATCAGACATAATTCCATGACATTCCTAAAAACTGCAATTGCGATGCAGCGCGCGCATTAGATTGTAAAAAACCAAACAAAATACTCAAATCTTTGAAAAATAATCGTTTTCGATATTTTTATTTCTTGATGAAATTGGTAATGATATAGTTAAGGATGGGGATTTTTCAATTTTAAAATATGTACATCATCATTGGCATACTATAAATATACATATGTACACAAATTTTGTGATATTTTGTTTTACAAATTTCAAGCATTCGTCGCGGAGACAACTTTTGGGGCATTTCGACATCAATAATTGATACATGTGTGAAACCAACGGAAAGTTTAGGAAAGCATGATTTGCAAAAAAGACCGGGCATGTTCATCCAAAAAAGCACTTCAAAAGACGAGAAAAAAAATGACAAAAATAGTGAAAGAGCATTTAAGTGCCGAAAGAATGCATTGTTCCACAGTGCGGAAAAGCGAAATTAAGAGATTTTCGTGGAATTTCGGATAACGCTTCCGGTCCTTTTTTACATCTTTGTATACAAACAATAACGCGATTTACCACAACAAACGTTTTTACAAACTTTTCGCTCGTGAATTGAAAGAGTGGACGGTCGAGGAAAGGGGTGAAAAGCATAAAAAACTCTTTGACTACACAAAATGCCATGATGAAAATTAAAACAATGACTATGACTAGGGACCACAGCTCTAGCTGCTGAATGGTTCGTGCGCTTTTTATTTTTGCTGCAATTATATTTTTTTGTTTTTTTTTAAATTTTTTTTTATCCTCTTTAAAATGTCGTTTATCGTGTAAAGGAAATCACACGAAAAAAGGGAACAGCAAGCAATGCTAGCGAACGAAGATGCCCTTAAGGGCGGATTCACACTGGCGGCAAAGAAAGCGGAAGTGATGACCGTTGCCGTGGAAACCGTTCATTCCAGCCTCGAGTTCTGGCCCGGCAACGTCAGCTACTTCCGCTGTCTGGTGAAAATTCAGCTTTTTGGGGTGCACTTAGATAAGCGTTAACCTGTTCAGAAAGTAAGCTTGAGAACTAAACCCGTAACATTTGACCCTGTCTTTCAAAACAATTTTTCATAATAATAGGACGAAGCGGGCAAATCGCGATTTTTAGCACAGAAAACGAGTACAAAAAATCGCAAATTGCCCGCGCATAAAACCAATAAATAAAGCGTTTTCAAACGGGCCACTCATGAGGTGAAATTTGGGGGTAAGTTTTCGAAACATGAAGGTGTGTACAGTCCCTAGTAATTCCTCGTCCGAAATTACGGCTATTTTTTCTCGTAACAAAAATCCAGATTCTTGCACAAAAAAAGTTCAAAAAATTTCATTCTAAAAAGCGAGATCAGTGGAAATAATAATAATATTAAAAAACAAATGCAATGCAGAGTCACTTGGCTAAAACCGATTACAGCTACCGGAAAAAAGTGAAAAAAAAGTTGTACTTTGCCGTTTCCTTCGAGAAAAAAAATTACGAACAACAAGTTGAAAAAACGATAAACGGAGCTGTTAATTATTAGTTTCACGGTGATTTTCGGTATTATTATTATTATTATTATTACACATGGACACAGGTAAGAATCGTCATTACATCTAGAGAGCCATTCGATTGTCGATAGCTAGGCAGTCGCGAGTCGCCATGAAAATCAGACGGCCGAAATGTCAACGAAAAAAAATAATCCTTTTCAACAAGAATGAATTTCATTCACTTCATTCGTTTCGGTAATAAATAGGGATTTCATTCAGGCGAAGAACAGCAAATTATATATTTTCTTCCGACTTGGATAACGAGTAAACGAGAAAACAATTCTAGAAATTTTCAGTGAAAATCGCAGAACTTGCACCCATGATTCTGGTAGGTCTGCGGGTTGCCATGGCCACTGCATCCCGGCGTAGCCATGGCAGCGCTTCCGGTAATAAACATTAATTAACCGCCGTAATTAACATTATTAAAACGAAAGAATCTGGTGGAAAACGTAAGGCACACGTTCGAATCGCCTTCCAAAAGGGGTTCGGGGTAGATTTCATCGAATCAAATTCGGATATTTCGATCAACCTATGAATCCCATGGCGTCGGTCGTCTATTTTCTGCGCTGCTTGCTACCGAAATAAAATTCTTGATGCCAGCGAAAGTGAAGTGGAACGAAAGGTTTGCTACCAGAAAAACCAGCCCGAGGCCATTTCCAGGCAAAATGTCAAAAATCAAGCAAAACCCCAACCTGTTTTTCGGACAGGGCACCAAAAAAACTCAAAGAATCTTGAAAGCAAAGGTTTCTTACAAAAAATCGAATCAATTTTTTCAAAGCGTTTAGTTTTACTAAACGAATACTTTCGTTTCCTCACTTTAGCTGGCAGCGTTGTCGAATAAAAAAGAGCGGACAAGTCAAGAGCGTTGCATACAAGCTGGGTTCAACGGGGATGAGGGGTCAGAAAATGGGTGAAAAAAACAAAACAAAATGCGGACGCGAAGCGCAGCTACATAACGGACATAATTAATATGCTCAGATAAAATTAAATTATAAATATTTATCCAGGTTCTTTGGATTCGCACATGATTCAACGTGGCGGAGGCGCTCCCCAGCCCTCCTCAGGAAAAACGCTTCATTAAAAAGACAAGGCACTTAAATTATATCTTACTAAATATATCTTACAAAAATCGGTGGTAGGACACGCTGGCTACCTGATATACATTTGTTTTCGTATTATATCCTGTATTAATAACCACATAAATAAATAATAAGACCTTCTGTGTATTCCTGCGGCGCTCCTCTTCATAATTCTTTATTCTCTTGTAAAATCCGTCCCGATTTTTATTAGTATAATAAAAATGCATCTCCATCAGCCGGTGGTGCTAGCCCTCTTCGCAGATCTTCTTTAATTAAACGTCTTTGGAATTCATTTCTATATAGGGTTCTCTTATAAAGATTTGACTTCGTGTTTAAGTGGTTTTGTCCATTTTTGGTCGGACATTTTTTTTTAAAGTTCGTTGTTTTTTTTTCCAATTTTTTTTTTCCGAACGACCAAAAATTCGCAAAGTACAATCACACTTCCGTGGCTAACCGCCTGTCGGAGGGAAACCGCTGCTGGTTAGACGTCTCGCTGTGCTCTTCTATCACATACACGGAATTAGGAGATACTGGGACCGGACTATTGCGACAACTGCTGACGCTGGACGCCGGATAATCCTTATCGGCCGATTTTGTTAACGTCGTTTCGCTGCAAAAGAAAAAAACAACACGGTTAGCTTTCAGTCGGTTAGTCAGGAACTGACATGTTAAATAGAACTAATGTAAATCACTTAAAACTGTGCTTGAGCATGATACTCAACTTTAAAAACTTAATATCTATTTATATATCACATACAATTGCAGTGGTTTGAAGAAAGCACTTTAACTCATATGACCATGTCCACACGACTTGGTTGTGCAAAATCAACATATTTTAATGAACCACAGTTATGGCCAAAAAAATTAAATCCCCTGACTTTCCCAGGTATTCCACATCATTTTTTGTCCGCCTGCCCTGTAGGGTAACCACACAGACCGATAATAAGCGAAAAGAACGTGCATTTTGACATTGTATAGAAATGTTTTTGATCAGCTGAAGCCAAGCGGAAGGTTCCGGTCCTCCATATTGCAGTTCGCAAAACATTAACCTCCACACACGGTTCCATGAGAGAGAAATGAAGCCATTTGGTCCGCAAAGAGTAAATGCAACATCACCTATAAACCATGGCTCCAAGTCCTAACTTCAAATCATAATTTCACAATCCAAGAGAAGTTTTGAGTAGGAGCCCTGTGGCATAAAAAGGAACCATATTTTCATTTTTTCACATCTTAAACCAGCCAATGCCGAGCTTGACGATATGTAAATGACCTAATTTCCTTCGTGTAATTTTGTTTGTTGGCCATTCTATCGCACCTCGCTGGTGCCAAATGGCGCGAGCATTTGCTCGCCCAACCCGAGCATTAGCTCCTCGCAGCGTCCCCGTTCGTGCGTTACGGCAGGAGTTCGTGTCCCCCGCAAACGGGGTTAACTTAATCGGCGTAACGGGTTGCTCGAACCGGCGCAAGCACGGCCCGCCAATTAAAACCTTATCAATTTGGGCTGCTTTTTTCGCCATTATTCCTCCGCTGCGGAATGGCGAAGGTAGGCCGTAAACATGTCAGCCGCACCAGGAATGCACGTTCGCCAAACTGCTTCATCAGTAGCCGAATCGTGCAGAGGAAAAAAAAAAAAAAACGGCTCATCGCAATGGACAGGTACCCGTCTTTAAAGGGCTCGGTGCACGGGGGCACCGTCCCTGCCAGAAAAAAAAAGACGTTGTTCTGGCAGTCAAGGTTAACCGAATTCTTGTTTCGGTTTTTGACCCGAAACGCAATAACGTAACTGTACACTGGCGTAGCGCGGTTAAATTTAGCTGGGGGTTGCGGGGTGCCCCGAAAGGATCCGTCGGGTTTTTGGATCGGGGGAAAAAGGATGCGTCTACCTGTCACTGCGATTAGCCAGGCGCCTGGGCAGGTAGCCAATAACAAGCAACAAACGGACGGAAACGCAGCCTGCGCTTCCGGTTGCGACCCGAGCATCGATTCGGGCCAACGCCGCCTCCTCTGGAGGCCATCGACACCGGCGCCTTTTGACCCGGGTTCGGGCCCTTTCGTCTATACAGTTTGCCGTTCCCCATTCGATACGTTTCAACCGGTGCAGGTTTTGACAGGAGGCGCCATGTGAATGTACCCCGTTTCTGGCCGGAATCCGGGAAAACTATACAGATAGTGATGGAATTTCCCGGCCCATGTCACGCGACCCAAAAATTCGTGCGTTTGGCAGCTTCCCCTCCCCTCCAAAAGAGTCTACTCCTCCTCCGAAAAAATTCAACATCGCCAATTGTGTCGAGACGACCAATTATGACTAACATTCCAAAGGACTTGACAAATTTAGTAGTCTGCCCAAAACTACTTAGCTTATACGTTGAGTAGGCCTACTCAACGCATAATAAGCTTATCTTTCAGGTGGATCAATGATTTCGTTAGTCAACTTGAGTGACTTTTAAAACAATCTCATGAAAATCAAGGTGCCAGCGCAAAGATGCAGCATTTCCAATGGCTTAATAAACATTATTCCTCCAGAAATAATCTTTCGTGCAATTATGACGTGCAAATCGGTACATTATGTCAGTACTGTACTTCTCAGTGACTATTACCTGAATTTAACATAAAAAACTACTCCCTGCAGGAAAGATCAGTAAAAAATATGCTGATACGTGGTGATAATTGTAAAATACTTAGAGATGTCACAAGCCATACTGACATCAGTAGTCCACAAAACCACAATAAGAGTGATATCACCAAGCATACTGATTTTAGTATTTAAAAAAAAACCTCCACTATAATAGTCACATTACTAACCATACTGATATCAGTAGTTCAAAAACCACTAAATTTTGTGATGTCAGTACAGAAACACAGTGATACCAGTAGATAATCACGTGCTGATCTTTTCACCAGGGTTCCCTGACTCGTATCAGTCTAATTTTTCAGCCAGTTATAATGCCACATGTTTCAATCCCCTCCCTGAGCTAAATAGAACGGATGCCTACCTGGGCGACGTGCAGGCGACGTCTATCGTGAGCGACGCCCTCTTGTTAATAATCTGCTGCTGCTTATCACAGTCCTTCTCCAGGTGCAGCGCACTGTTCACGTCCGCGTTCAGCAGCTTAGTTCTCTGCAGCGTGCACAGCGTCTTGTCCTCATTGGTCACTTTGTTGTAGCAGCCCTTTCCGGCGGCGGGCTTCTTGTCCAGGGCGTTCACGATCACCTGCCCCCCGCTCTCCAAGCACTTGTTGTTCATGCTGTGCACGCCGGCGTTCTGCTCGTTCTGCCGCCGGATCTCCTCGTCCTCCGCGCTCTGGCCCACGGCGGCCTCCTCCTCCCGACGTCCGGCCTTTCGCCTCTGCCGGCGCAGGCACAAGATCACGAGCACGGAGACGAGCGCGAGCAGCGGCACCAGGGCCGAGAAGGTGGCGATGAGCACCACCTGCTCCGCCGGCAGCGTCTCTGGCTCCGTGGAGGTCTCCTCCTCCGAGCCCCGGAACAGGTCCGGGCCGGAGACGTTGAGCGCGGTGGCGTTGTCCAGCCGCTGGTCGCAGCGGCGGCCGGCGAATCCCGGCGGGCAGTGGCACTGGAAGCCGGCGTGGACGTCCTCGCAGCTGGCCCCGTTTCGGCAGGGGGAGCTGGCGCACTCGTCCACCCGCTCCATGCACGTGCTGCCCGTGAAGCCCGGCTGGCAGGTGCAGGCGTAGCCGTTGACCAGGTCGCGGCACGTGCCCCCGTTCGAGCAGGGCATGGTCAGGCAGTCGTTGAAGTTGGATTCGCACCAGTCGCCGATGTAGCCGGCCACGCAGGCGCACTTGAAGTCGCCCACGCGGTCAATGCACGTGCCGCCGTTCAGGCACGGGTTGGCGGCGCAGTCGTTGATGTTGTCCTCGCAGCGCGCGCCAGTGAAGCCCTTGGGACAGGCGCACTGGAAGCTGTGCAGCTGGTCGGTGCAGGAACCACCTGGAATGGGACAAGAAATTGGTCAGGGTGGAACGGAGGTGCAATGCTGGGAATTGCGTAAGGCTGACGAGTAATGAAGGCGTAATAATGGTTGGTAAAGTCATTAGTGATGATGTGAATTTAACATGATCGTGGAAGGTTGAAGAGTAATGATTGTTGGTCAATGTCAGTATTACTGTGTTCATTAGTAATGACGTGAATTTGACTTGATCGTGCAACGCTGCAAGCAATGAAGGTGTAATGCTTGCCGGTAGAGTCATTATTAGTAATGACGGAGTATTTTCGGTGTTGTCATTAGCTCTGCTGCGAACTTGCCATGATCTTGTAAAGATGGAGTAATGATGGGGGTAAGAGGAACTTACCGTTCAAGCAGGGGTTCGGGTGGCAGTCGTTCTTCTCGAGCTTGCAGTCTGCGCCGTCGTAGCCGGGCGCGCACTGGCAGCGCGAGCCGCCGGGGCCGTCGACGCACGTGCCGCCGTTATGGCACACGGTCACCGCGCACGTCGCCACCCTCTTCTCGCAGTGGACGCCGTCGAAGCCCAGCGGACACTTGCAAGTGTAGTTGCTGCCCTGGCCCTGCACGTACGAAAAAAAAATAGCACGGGTTAGATTTCCGTTATTATCGGTCTGATCCGCGATGACCAGCAGTGAATGTTGGTTGGATACTGACCTCGCAATTGCCGCCGTTCAGGCAGGGTTGGTGGGCGCAGTCGTCCATCTTGGTGTCGCATGTGCGGCCACCGTAGCCCTCCGGACACTGGCACGTGAAGGCGCCCTGGCCCGTGTTGGTGCACGTGCCTCCGCTCTTGCACGGCATGTGGTTGGTGCAGTAGTTGAGATCTGTGAGGAGAAGGACATCAAAAGTTATTTTTAATTTTATTTCATGCTGTTGATTTTTGCTTTTATTATTTTCATTTGATTTATTGATTTTAGTAACGTGGAAGCTCGGTTATCCAAAGCGAAGTGACCTCGGATAGGCCCTCGGGTAAACCGAGGTCTCGAGCAGATAAACACTGAAAACGCATCATCCGAAGAATTCGATTATCCGAGACAGTCACAGTGCCGAATACCTCGGATAACCGAGCCGATCATTTCTGGGGTTGGGCATCAGGTGCGGGCATGGGAACGACGCACGTGTTGCACGTTCGGCCATTATGCAAAATGGCGGCTTTGTGCGCCCCATCATCAAGGAGAGGAACATGTGGTTTTTGTCGGGCCGCTCGGGGACCATCCCCGTTCCGACGTGGGAACGCAACACGCGCATTCACAGCCGTCACAATGGCGCCCCGGGGGGCTCTTCCCGAGCACCCCTGCGCCGCACGTGCGCGCCATGCCAAGCAGAACAGGGGCAGGTGATCCATGATCACGTGAGAGGCCATTCAACTCGGCCAATTACCGCAAATTATAGAGCGAGAAATGGAAGCTAGCTGCTGCGCCAAACTAGATCGAAGATGCGTTTCCAGCCGATTTCCCCGTTAATTCGCTCGACTGAATCCTCAGAGCCGCCATTTTTTACATATATATTTTTTTAGACAAAATGTTAAGGTTGGGTTCGTTTTTCCTTACCTTGGTTGCAAAACAGGCCGCCCCAACCCACGTCGCAGTTGCACTGCCACGGCTGGGAGCACGTGCCCTTCACGCACCCGGGGTAACGCATGCACTGGTCGCACTGCTTGCTCTGCCAACCGAGGCGACACCTGGTGGAAAAAGCAAAAAAAAAACAATGGTTAGTAAATTGCGAGGTATAATAACGAGCATCTTCAATAAAAGAATGTTTGTTTCAACTTTGAGCACATCCTTCGTCCAGATTCTAAAACCGAGCTTTTAAGATGAAGGCGGATTTACACTAGTCACTTTGGAAGAGTCTTCCAAAGTGACATCGTTCACAAATTGATTGAGATTTGAGTTCAGAAGCAATCTTGGCTTTCAACTGGCTAGACCCGTCAGAATGAGTTTCATCCAACTTCCAGATTCATCTTCACTCCGGACGATTCATTCCTTCAGCTGAACCGAACGGTTCGATTCGAACCGTCCCAGGCCTGACTGCGTGACGTCAGGCGTTCCCAATTTCGGGCCACTTTCTCACGGTGCAGGCCGCCGAGTCAAAGCCCAGTGACCAGCGAGCTTTTCCTGCCGAACGCTTTTCTTTTCTCGCCTAATTGCTCGGTGCCGCGCGGGTAATTGGCCGTAATGAGGATGGCGAAAACTAATTTAGATAATGAGCGAAAAAGCAGCAACGCACGCTGTTCTCCATTCGCTCTGTTTCGGCGCTTTTCGAACGCCACCGATCGAAAATGGCCGAAAAATGCTCTAGCTTTTTTCGAGGAGGAGGAGGGGGTTCCGCTCTGTCGGGAGGCCTGTGGAACACCGGTGACCCGTGTCAGGCGAGTTTTTCTCGAATTTCCCGAAACGAAAAAAAAAAAAAAAAGCTGCTCATTCCCAAAAGCCATCGAGTGTGGAAGCCAGTGAACCAGCGCCGCCATTTTTTGCGACAAGTTCCCATGATGCATTATTAATAGCGGCGGCGGGGTGTCCGTAAGTCATTGTGTCACCGCAGCACGTGTGTGGCCTGCCAGTTGACCATTACTAATGACAGTACCTTTCCGAGAATGACGCTACTGATGGTCGTGCGAGGGGAAACTGAAAGGGAATGCTTGCCGGTAATGAAAGAGTGATAGCGGTTCTCACACAGTCATTGCCAAATGACATCACCAACAATCATCTCTCCATCATTACTTGTCAGCCATTGAGGAAAGATTAGTATGTATCAGAATCAGAACAAATATACTGTCATGTGTTGATACTAATAAAAAGTTCAGTGACATCACTGAGCATACTGTTATCATTAGTCCAAAAAACCACTACAAATAGTGAAATTGGAAGAGAATCACATACCGGTTTCTCCAAATATCAGTATCATTAACAGAACATTCTATAGTCTCTAGTGACACTTGTTACTGACATTCACTATATTTAATGATATCAATGTTATCATTGTGATCACTGATGTCACTAATCCAAAAAACAATGTCACTATTGCCTTTATTGTGATATCACTATAAAAGTATCATCGAGATTTCACCGAGCATACTGGTGTCAGCAGTCTAAAAATCCATTATAGTGATATCAGTACAGCATCACATGCTAATCTTTTCACCAGGAAGCCTATACACGATCATGTCAAATACCCATCATTACTAGCAAACATTTAGCTAGCATCATCAATAATATTGTAAATCGTGTAAGGCCCGTGATCGGCTGCGCCCTGACCGGCACCAGCCGCACAGCGCCCCCTGGCTCCGTCAGGTACTCAAGTGCCGAACTTCATTAGCGTTGCAGATGTCGAACACCACCAGAGACAATGCTGGGAAAGTGCGAGAAATGCGGGTCGGTGCCCAAAAAAAAAAAAAAAAAAAACTAGGTTCGGAACCTCGTTTCGGCATCGAGTCCGAAATGCGGGCCCGTGACGTCGTGCCCGACGCAGCGCCGTAGAACGGTTGTTGGCGAAAACGAGGTTGACTGACCCAGCGTGCAATTCGCTGGCTGGGGGAATTGTTGTCAAGTAGTGCGTGAGAACTTCTTATAAAAGAAAACAATGAATACCAAAAAGTTAACCATTCGTTGAAGGGAAAGGATAGAAAAAAAAAAAAAAAAGGAAATGGGAATGGAAACTTTTGTGTTTATTTGACTTTGTTGGTATGCAAATGGCTGATGGTTTTACGAGCACGAGAAAACAATCCGGTGGCCAGGTACACGGACGGCGTGTTTATGCCTGGAATTCAGTCGCTGAAGGGGTGTCTGTCTCCCCGGTGCGGCCATAAACGCCGAAAGCGAGCACCCCCGAGATTACCCCCGTTCCTCTCAATTTGGAAAACCGGCCCAGGAGTTTACTCCCGTAATGGCTTTATGGGCTCCCCTAATGACTTTCCTAATTTTCCCAGGCGCTCTTTAATGCGGCTGCGCAGGCGGAGGGAGCGTTCCTAAAGGAATCACAAACTTCCAGCAATTTCTCCTCATTTGCAGAAGAATTTCACTGACTTCGTGTGGATTAGGGTTCATCCATAAAGGACGCCTTTTCCCCTTGATGGGCACTTGATAAAGCGTTTGATCAAAAGAATCGCCGCCATCCATGCGTTATGGGGGGGGGGGGTTAAGACCCGGAATTTGGACAATGGCCATCTAGGGATATTGGTGCTGAAAGCCAGGATGATCCGATGGAGACTAATCACCGGTAATTGGAGCTATAGCCCCGCCCCCAAATGGGCCCAATTCACGATGGCCGTCTAATTTCCGCCCCAAAAACGCTGCTTTAATTCGCGTCCGGGTGGCAACACGTGCCTAACGACACCCCGCCAAGTGCGCGACCTCACCCACCCCTTTCTGACCCTTTCCACGGGAGTGCATGGCTTGCCTCAGTCCGGTTTTAATTCGCGATCGGGTGCGTACGGGGTTCCGCTCGATGAAACCCAAGTGTTAAGTGGGCCCCATTCTTCCCCATCGCTAATTGGATGGTGGGCCACGTGCTGCATTGGGCACGATAAAGAGTTTCATCTTTCATGGGTTTGAATTTCAAACTCGATTCAATTGACTTCTGGCAGAGCCTGGACTTTGGGGACCCTCCCTGCTTCCTAGAATGCCAATGGAAGCCATGGGACCCCCCTGTACGCATTTACAGACTGATGGAATGTTTGTATTTATGGAAACCCCAAAAGGGGATGATTATAAAATAATAATGAAGAAGCAAAAAATAATGCGCAATTAAGTTAGGTTAGGTTGATCTAAGTTATGTACAAACATCGTGATATATCCCTTCCAATCTAGGAATAACGTTTATTATTGTTGTTGTTGTTATTATTATTATTAAAACAAACAAAAAACAGGGTACAGGGTGCTTCACCCATAGTCCCAAGTCAGAGAATCTGGACGTTTGTATTTACCTCCGAGACACCCTCGAAATGATAAGAACAGGTAACGTTATCTCCACCGAGGTATTTCGCCGATAAGGACGCTCGTTAAGACAGCTTTAATTATACTTACTTGCACTCGTTGGGGACGTCGCAGTAGCCATGTTGTTCGTGGCAGCCAGGGGCGCAAACAGCTGTAAAACGGAAAAAAATGCAATTTTTAGTCATTGGCATCACTGTCAGGAAAACTGAGATAAAAAGCCCGAAATGTATTTTTTCCTAGTCGGAAAACAGAAAACTGCGCTTGTTTTCTCCAACGTGACGAGATACTTCCTGACGTCCCTCCCCCGCCCCCCATCTCATTCGGCCATTTTTGGCTGATTTCGGGGAAACGGTTCAGTTGAGGGCCTTCGTTTGTTAGCTTTCACGGTAACGCGATACGAAAATACCGTCCTAACCGTCTCCCGAAACTATGCCATTGCCCGCCCCCGCGTCCTAACCACGCCGTGTATATTTAGCGCTTTGGAGGGCTTTCCGAACGGAAACCCTCCAAAATCAGCCCAAATTTTGCGAATAATCAAGCCCGATTAGGAAACTGAGAGACACTTGATCGTTGAAAGCCTACAGAGCTGCTTCTTCTCCCCCTTCCGAAGAGCGTATCTGGAAGGGGGATTGTTGACCAATTCGATGTTAAGCGACCTTACACGATCAGTACCAGTGTCATCACCGGAATGGCATTACCTGAGAAGGACATTGCAAAGACAGACCCTGCACAATCATTAGTCATGGCATTACCTTCTGCTACCCTGGTGAAAGGATCAGTATGCTATGTGATTTTCTAGTCTGATATCATTGTTTATATCCCGATATCACTACATGCTGGTTTTGGAACTACCAATATCAGCATGGTTGGTGATTTTTACTGTATATTTTTTTTTTACTAATATCAACATATCATCAGAACATTTCACTTGATATCTGCTGTACTGATCATCCTACACGATCATGGCATTACTATTGTTGTGAATTTAGCATGATCATCTGACAACGATGGAGTGCCAGGAGTACAGACAGTTGGTACTGTCACTTAGTAATTATCGGGTAAGGCCTGCTTTCCATTTTGAAACACGAAGTTTTGGGTTCCAGAAACTCCACACCCCTGCCCCACTTTTCCACTCCGAACTGTCTCGATTTAATTCTCGGCTTGTCAACTTGAAAGCCCAACTTTCAAGTCAATTTCGTACCGTCCGCCATTAACACTTTAATCCTGGCCAAGTGCCAGTGTCTAGATATCCTAAATGCGCGGCCTAATGGCCCCCATTTGCTCCTAATTTCCCCCTAAGGGCAGTGAGGGGGGCCCCGGAGCCCGCACCCTTGCCTTTATGTCATTATCAAAAATAACAAAAACAAGCTTTTATTGATAGACTCCTGGACCTTTTCAAGAAAGCAGCCTCGTTCGCCAGTCCGAGGTTCGCACGATACCATTCCCCCCTGGTGGCGGTCTGCGAGCCCGGAGCCAGGGAAGAAGTAAGGGGGGGGGGGAGGAGGAGGTCAAAGTGCAAGGTGAGAAGGAAGAAAGCGCCAGCTGCTGCCTCCAAATTTTCCCAACGGTGTATGTGCACAGGCTGAGCACACCTTGGGCCTCCCCCATCCATTCTCCGCCGCCTTTCAGCCTATCTTTTATTTGGGATCAGGTGGGGAAGGGAAGGGGGCTAAGTAAACCCGGCGCTAGGGGAAAACCGAAGGAAGGGGGGGGAAGAAATTGACGTTTTTTGTCCTCCGTGGGCCCAGTGGCCAGCGCTGCGATGCGTGACCGCTTAATTAGGGACAATCACTGGCCCAACTAATGCATGCGCATGAATTTGCGACCACCCTTCCTTCAACTTTTCAAATGTTTGCTCTGATTTAAAAAAAAAAAAAACTGGAAATGCAAAATTAAAGTGATTTTCTCTGCCGAATTTAACTTGCCGTTTCTGCCGCAGTGATGAATATTTCGCAAATTGAGCCTCCCCAAAATGAGTGTTTAGCCGAAATCGTTTTTTTTAAATCTTTAAAAAAAAACCGCTAGGGGTTGATTAGGAAGTTTGTGCGACGCAGCCAGACGGTAAAAAACGAGACGGGGCGTAATTGCGATTGAAGCGTTTTCAAATTGATCAGCAAATTAATTAAAATGCGAAAGAACCCCAAAGCACCTTCTCCCGATTTCAGGAGCGAGCGTCTGGTCGCACAGGCGGCGTTCGAATCCATCATGGCCGCCGACGAGCAACGACTGATTAGAAATCTGGTGTTTTCGGACCGTTTTCCAAACAAACCTTCGCTCTAGGCGAGCTCCGATAAGTACGTTGCTTATTTCTGCGTCTTGTTAGCAGCTCGCCACCGAAACCGCTATTTTAAAGCTGCTAAACATGCGTCGAAATTCTGGTTTGGTTCGGGTCCAAAATCTGGGGGATGACCGAATTCTTCCCCTATCCGCTCGCTTAATGGGCTACCATCATTAGTTTTTCGAGTCCTCTGTTTTTCTCGGAATTTTCTCCCAGCCCCGGTGTATCGGCTTTTATAACGTGACAAATTAGGCTCTTTTGTCTCGTTTTTAAAAGGTTCATTTCCGAGGAATTTAGGGTACGTGCCATAAAAACGAGGCACTATTTAATTCGCGGCCCTCCCCGCGCGCAAAAACCGGGGCATAAATTAAGGTGTCTTGGCACCAAGGTCTGTTAGCCGGCCAAAGCGTTTGGGAAAAGTCTTCATTTGCGAGCTTATTGTCCTTTTTGTTTGTCGCATTTTTATGACACGGCCTGGAGGGGTGGCCAATCGCTCCCAATAATATAATGGCAATTTGGACCAGGTAATTCACTTAATGATGATCCCCCATCATCGGCCATTGCTTTTCCACCTAATGGAGTATCACTTAAAAAAGGCATTTTCGTTGAGTTCCCTCCCCAATAAAAGCGAGCAAGAAACAGCGGGAAGTTGCGCAAATTGAGAGCTTGCATCTCGGGCTCCAACCGTCTCACAAGGGAACATTTGCAACGAAAAGCTGGCCTAGAGTAAAAATATGCCTTACAGAAAATACTAAAAAAATTGGTTTTTCATAGTTTGGTAGCTATGACATCGTATTGTCAGCCCAAAGCGTTGAAACATTTTTCTGCATACATTAATTCTCACAGCCAGTTAAAATCAAGTCTTTTCCACATGTTATTTACCAAATCAACCACTTTAGCATGTGTCAGACCTTGCCAAGCAACAAAACTGATTTTGACATATTTAGTTTTTCTAAAAACTTTTTAAAATAATAATAATAACAATTCCCCATTCATCCTCCAAATTTTCATATATACAGTGTCCCATCACACCCCAAAATTGGACCTTAATATCAAGAAACATTGTATCGTTCGTATAAATTACTTTATTATCGAGAGTCAATTTGTATTCTTAAAGCAGATGAAAATTGCCTTTAAAACCATTGCAAACTACCATTCTCCCCTGTGATGATGTCCTTTAGTTTACTTCTGGGATAAACAGAAAGGGGACCATTAATCGATATTTTGGAGAAGTGCGCGGATAAGCCGCACCCCTGTTTCAGATCTTAAAGATACGAAAGTTTGTTGATGTCACTGGATGCCTCACGTTTCTGCATAATTTCGACTTCCATGTTTTTTTTTTCCAAAATGCGCACGCCTTCGCCAACGTGGGCACGCAAGGCAATTAACATTTAATCCGATTACCAATTTCCGCTAACGGGTTTTTTTTTTTCCTGGGCGAAACTTCTTTACTTGGGCCCGCAGATAACGTCCCAATCTGAATCTCGCCGATTTCCGTTCCTAAATCACTTTTTCACGGTTAGGCGAGCATCGCCGCTTATCGTGGACTGCGACAAAGCCGGCCTTTTCGCAATTAGCATTTGCAGCTAATGATTGATTTGGCTGCAGCTCGATGCATTCCTGCGGGGAGGGGCTCGCCCTCCGGCCGCTGACATGACGAACATTTCCCGTGCCCCTAATGGGCTTCTGCATCGGTGAACTTCGAATTTCCAACGAAGAATCGAGCTTTCAAAACCAGTTAACATGAAATATAATTGGGGGTGATACGAGTTGGGTTTTTTTTTTCCAGAAAAAAAAAATTTTTTTTTTGACCGATGAATTTCCGTCTTCGAATCGGCCGCCCCCACCAGGGGTTACGGCACGCTGACCGAGGGGGAGGGGGTGGGGTGCCAGGTGGGGGACGGGGCAGGTAGACGGGGACAAGAGCGGAGACGCGCTTGGTTGCATGGACTTTCGCAGCGCTGCTAAGTAGCGAACGTAATTCGCTCAAGAAACACTCGGGTAACACGGGTAGGAGGATGAGGGGGGTAGGGGGGGGGGGAAACAGACCAGAAGGTGGAACAAAAACAAGGGCAGTGCCACCTCGCCGGTGACGTCACGCGCCCGCCGTTTCTCACGCCTGCACGTCCGGTGCCGAGTGACGGCAATGATGAAGAAAAACACCGTGACAATGAGAAACATTTCTCCCAATGGGAACGGCGAAATCGCACGATCCTCCTCCAGACATGGAAATTGGGTTTCGTCTGCGTACGCTTGCCAAGAAATTCCTGGGGAATCCAGAAAGAAAACTGAAAATTCGTTCTCCAGGGGCCGATGAAGTCAGAACGATTTGGATTACGATACTGTTTGCAAATAAATACCACTGGGTTGAACTCGATTTGCTAAACTTAATTTTCTAGCTGCAAATACTTGTTATAATTGCTAAATTTATTTTTCCTAACATAGGATTGGTCGTCTACTAGGGATCCAGCTTTATTTTCAATTTTGAAAATTGTCCGTTTATTTGTCAAAAATTTACGATTTGTGAAAAAAAAAAAAAAGTTACTCGACCGTCTGAAATGGGGCTTTCCTGCACGGCAACCTCCGAATTTTTTTCAACGTTTTATTCAAATTTATTTTTGTAAATAAATAACCATAGCTGAAACCTTTGTGAACGGACAACCCCCGGTGAAAAAAACATCAGTATGTGATTTTCTACTGATGTAACTATATATATGCTGATTTTGGGACTTCTAATATCAATATATATGTACTTATTATATTGATCTTTCCATCAGGGCATGAACTGTGCGAAATGAATTTACCAATTACAATAAGTATTTGAAGCAATAATGTGGTAATTTTTCGCACGCTGGACTATCCTTAGGCAGAGCATTTTAAAGCCTACGGTAGGCAAAAACTACCACCAATACTACGGAGTTATTTTTTGGCGTCGTCCAGGAATCTGAAGTTAGTTTCTCTCTAAGGTAATCAAAGGTATGCAAAGATGGCGTCTCTCTTTCGGCCTCCCCCATCGATTGCTTGTGGGGGCGTGAGGCGTTTGGTCACGCATAATTCGAATGATTTGATATCCTCGTAAGACAGGTATGCCCCTGGTCGTAAACAGTGCCAGCATCAATGAGCGCTTAAGTGATTCGGTCAAAGGAGAGCGACAGTCTTTTTATGGGCTTCGCAAACATAGCCGACAGTGAGTTCTCACGCTCGCCAAATTTCCAGAGTGCGGGCCTGCGCAGGGAGATTAGCCACCAATTCAGGGTCTCCCAACCCCCAGCCCGAACAGGTGCGCTCGGGGAAAAAGAGTGAAGGCGAACGAGCGAAAGTTCACATGGCCATCATTATTATTATGATTAACTTAACGCCGTTTTATGATTGCAACCACCCGGCAAGTTCACCCACCCACGGGGGGCTGCCTGCCTGCGTGGTCAGCACGCTTCCGAGCGGGCCTCCGAACCCGGGTCATCGCGAGATTTCTTAGCCCTGGCTAGTAAATTTCCCCTCACATTCCCAGCTTTTCATAAATGACCGTGCCAAATCCAGCAGCAAATTTCCAGGTTTTCCAGAGGGTCAACATCTCAATTCTCAGAAAAGCTAATGCCACACTGGCTCGCCCGATCCCACCAGGCCAGTTTGCCAGTGGGCTAAGCGTCGCAAAAACGTTTTATCTACCAGAGCAAGCGATAAGATTTTAGGAGGCATCGCTTTCGAGTCAGCGTGAAAACCGACCAATAAAGCTTTTTTTTTTCTGAATTCATTTCAAAAAACTTCCCATCAGCCTGTACTTGAAATGCTGACGAATTTGCCAATTAGCAGCAGCCCCGCCCACTGGTGGACTGTTGTTTATTTAACTAACCCAGTGTGGTTTTCAGAAAACGTCACAGCGTGCAGGCTGCCGAAAAAAAAAAAAAGTTGGCCAGTAACCGAATTCTCCAGAAGTAACTAAGCCATGGGAACAGGTGATAAACCGAGCAGTGTTTTTTTTAAAAAAAAAAAAAATACTGGGGGAAAATGGCAAATCTTCATTACTTTCTTAGCAGGAAGGCTGCGACCGCAGGTCGGGTTCCGTTCACACCGGCGTGGCGCTGCGTGCGTCGGGTGAACGTCCCTTCCCGAAGAAGTCAGCCTAGCGTAAACATGCAAATGCAGATTCGCAACTGAAACACTTCCGGTCCATAAGCGGGGGCCAAAGCAGACCTTGCCCCATCACCTTCTGAGAGCAAAATCACTAATGCCATCACCTTCTGAAAGTGACATTACAATTGTACTATTGTCATTACCTTTTGAGGGTGAGATTACTAACGATCGTGTCTTTGTAAAAATGGCATGTGTGCCAGTAATGATTCGAATTTAACATGAACATGCACGACTGACAAGTAATGTATGCATGTGACAGATATCACTATATTGGGACTACTGATACCAGTATGGTTAGTGCTATCACTAACGTTATCATTATACTTGTACTGATCTTTCCACCAGGGTGATGAGTTGGTAATGTCATTAGTACTGATCGCGCAAGTTCCGCTCAACCCAAACAAGGCGAATGTGCGTGCTTACCTTTGGTGCAGTAGTTGCCTCCCGTCCAGCCCGGAAGGCATTCCATGGTGCCGTTGGCCGTGCACCGGAAGTGGCCGAAGCTGTCGTCCCGTGGGCGGCAGATGTTGCCGCAGCTGTCGCCGTAGTAGTTCTTCTCGCAGTGCACGCGAAAAGAGTAGGCCAGGGAGGCGTTGTTGGCCCTGTTCTGGGCCGTGCCATTGGACCAGCCCAGGCCGATGGCCAGGTGCCGTTTCGTGATGAAACGGGTGATCAGGACCTTGTCTGATGGAACGAGTTAAAACAACGGGATTATTGAACTGAGCAAACGCACACAAAAAATGCAAACCGAAAACGGAACGCTGCGTCAGACACATCACGATCGGGCGCCGGGGTGCTTTTTTTCTGCCTTTTTTCGGCTTTTCTTTCCTTCGCGTTCCTGGGAACCGAAATGGCGATTGTTTTAGGAAATCGTCGCTTTTTTATCGATCGCCCCGATCATTATATGGTTATTAAGAGGAAAACGAGGTTTAATTTCTTTTTTTCTCTCCCACCCCCCCGCTTTTTTCCCTTGGTAAACCTCCGAGTGTGAGAGCTTGCCGTCTGGTCGATTCTTGAGGGAAAACGCTTTCTTTTTTCTTTTCACTTTTTTTTTTTTCAAAACGCCATTTTGAAAAAAAGGTAAATTCGAGATGCGAGTGGTAAGAAGAAGAAGACGGGGCGAATGAAAAAAAAAAAAAAAAACCGAAACCGGGGTAAATGAAAAGGCGAAAACACGTTGGCGTTGGGGAAAAGACCGAAAAGCGGAGCTGCGTGCCGTGCTCTCCGAAGCTTATCGGTCGGCGTTTTTCGCCATTGTGGGTCGAACAGCAGGCCCGAAACCCGGGCCACAATATGGCCGCCGATGCGCGCAGGCGACAAAAGACGCCCGAAGAATGGGCGGCAGAGTGCGGAGAAGAAGTTGGATTTTTAGCTTTTTTCGGATTCTGGCGAAAACGTTGGTGTAGACGACCCTCTGGAGCGTCGGATCCACCTGAACGTCAACAGACACGCAGCTGCCGGGTCCCACGCGCAAGCGACTTCCGTCCATTTTTTCTTTGAATATTTAAACACGGGTTGGGTTAACGAACTGCTAGGTGGCGCCCGTGAACTATGGCAGCAGCCGCATATGGCGGCGTTCCCACAACAGATGGCCTAATATCGGGGAAGGGGGCCAGGTGGGGCCCGTTTATCTGTCCCCTCGCCTGGCTTTCTGGCTGGCCTTCAGAGGCTCTTAGGGGGTCGCGGTTAGGGCACTCGGTACCTGAAAATCGCTCTGGTCAGCGCTGACCATCTGGGGCTAAGACTGAGGTGGACAGATGCGAGAGCCTTCCTCACTTCCGACATTCAACACTTGGGTGAAACGTGAGAAAATAATCGTGGTCAATGTAGAAGTAATTAGGCAAAAGCGGAAGTTTCCAGCAGGGTGTCCGACCAAATCCAGCAGCCAATGTCCATGGCATTTCCAGGTTTTCCAGACAACCTTTTCGTGTGAAGGCGCTTTCAAACTAAGTTTTATTGATACGATCATTCGCAATTCAAACTATATTAGTTTTGCAGTTGATGATAAGAAGTTATCTTATCACACCATACCTAGAAGTGAGATTGCTATTTTGGCATGTTTAGGATGAATCCTAAGCACCAAAGAATTTCTGCCTTGGTACAATGTTTTTTGTTTTGACAGTTTGTTTCCAGACACAATGTGAATTTCCATGACATTTCCAGGTTCTCCAAAGCTGGCTCTTAGCTATCTTCCGAAATTCAGGGCTTGGGTGAAACGTGAGAAAATCTTCGTGGCCAATACAGAAATTATTTAGCAAAAGCTGAATTTTCCAGTGTCTTCCACATATGCTTTAGACCAAAATCATTCCGGTTTTGGCAATAAGGTTGACCAATGGGAAGGGGGAGGAAAGGCTTTCTGAAGAGGGTTCACCAGCTAGGGAAGTCAAAAGGCCACGCGTCCCCAGGACGCAACAGGAGTTCCCGTGATGCAACACTCCATTCACCGGTTCCCCCTGACGCCATTCTGCCCTTATGGTCTTTTCGGGGGCATCAATGGCCAGCCGAGCACGCGTAATTCAAGCAGGGAGAGAGGGGGGCTGCGTGCGCACAACAAAAAGCCCGAAAAGTGGACCAGGCAGTGTGACCACGCTCTGAGTCGCCCCATATCGCCGGCCACGATCGCATAATGGCGGATGCGCAGGGGGAGGAGCTCCCCGAAATCGCCTCAGGGGTCCAGCACCATCAATCAGGCGGTTGCGATCGAGCGTGCCCACCTGAGGTCTCCGCACTTTTGCTGGCCACGGTTTTTGGGACAAAAATAGCCATGCCTTCCCCCTCTTTTCCCATGAAAATGCGTTTTTTATAGCTAAACACACGTTTCTGTCTACAGGAATTTGGTCATGTTAAACCACTGATTTGTAGCAATGCTGTTACAAATTTTAAGCTGTTATCAATTAGGGAACAAGTTTTGTTTTTCGAGTTACAATTGCTTTTGTTATTTCCCGAAATAATTTAATGAGTAAACCGAAGTGATTCCGGTGCAAAATCTTGCACTTTAAGTGTAGAATCAAGGTGCAGAATCGCATCAGGTATCGCAGCAAGCACAACAATATCATCTGGGTCGAGAGGCGTGTCCTTGAACGAGCGAACCAATCAGATCGCATATTTCGAGCATCACATCTTGAGAAAATGAACTGGATTGATGCGATGCATGATTATGGGTTTGTTTTTGATGACTGATGCGATGATGGTTCTACTCTTTCGAAATGCTTCAAACATTTTGTTAGCAATCGTTTTTTTAATATTATTTTTATTTACAAAAATAAGCATTGTATGGCTTCCTTAATAATTTGAAATTTTGAAGTCCTAATGCATGTGCCACTCTGCCCAGAACGCATCCGGTACAGAACAACTGGTTTCCGGGTGGGTCGAAACCCTGGGCCCCAAAATTTCAACGTTACGAACGTTCGGCCAACTACCTTGAGGCAGCGCGCACAATGGTCTGCCAGCAACAGATGCGGGCCATCTGTCGTCCGGTCGGTCAAGAAAGGAGCCGAGGGTGGTGACCCCTCGCCCCTCTTCCTCGTTCCCACACCCCCGCCAAGACGGGCAGCCATCGGGCTTCCGGGCCAAAACTCGCCTCCAATATGTCCTCTGTCGGAATTCGACAACCCCGGGCAGGCCGCCATCTTGTTGTGGGAAATGCGTGGCGAGGTGCATGGGCAGCCTTCTTTCGCCTGTTGTTGTTGTTGTTGCAAAATCGAAAAATGCTAATAGCGAGTTGATTAGAAGAGAGCCCCGGGTGCGCGTTTTCTTTCCCAGGCTTGTCAGCCTGTTCGCTTCTCCCACGGCGCTCCCTCGGCTCGCCTCCCCTCCCCTCCCCCCTTCCCCCAGCGGCGACTCGGCCAACCTTGACCACCGCTTCGCCGCCTCACCTTCACGCGGGCCCGGCATGGCCTCCCCGCGCTCGCCCGTGCTCGCTTTGGTTCTCACGCTCCTCGCCGTCGCCACGCCTCAGCTGCTCGGGAAAAACGTTCAGCGTTTCAATTTATTCCGGCCGCGCTCGCCACCCCCAATTTCCCAAACCCCGGCGACTGCTGCGGATTGCGGCCATTCCTCGAGCGGCGTGACTACCGGACGCGGAAACCCGGCGGGGATCATTCCCCCCCCCCTCTCCCCCACAGCCGCGAGCGACGAATTGACCAGTGTGGCGGATTTCATGTTGACATAGCCTTGGGTCTTGGGGATGTTTTCGTTGGGAAATATTGACGAAAATCCGTGCTTTCGACGAATTTGTCGCCTCATCAACTTTCAAGCCGACTAGTGACAACATTACTAATGACATTGCCAGCCACCATTAAACACACTTCAGAAGCTCAATGCTCGTGGCATTGCCATCTTCTAATGCTATAAGCGTTGACAAGTAGTACAGGAGTAATGATTGCTGATATTGTCATTATTAATGTTTCATTAATATTCATTCCATTTCAGTTTACCTCCCACGACCATAAGTCATGACATTATTAATGATCGTTTCAGGTAGGATGTTTGCCAGCGGCGAGTGTTGATCAAAACAACCTTCATTTTCCTTTTCCTTTTTTTTTTAAATGGAATAAATATTAGTAATATTAACGATCTCATAAGTAATGATCGTGTAATGCCTACTTTCCAAAGATGCTGCCACGAAACATTAGCCTTGGTGGGCAGGCATGCTATTAAAAGCAGTAGCTGATCACAAATTAAAAGGCGGGGAAAGTATCAATTTTTCGATATTAGTTTTAATTGGCTTTAAACCGTTGTCAACATGTAACGAGGTCAACATTTCGGTTCTCATGCGGACGCCCGCATGGAACATTACACTAATAATAATAATAATAAAAATAGTTTATTGCATCTGGCTTATGATCGCTTCTGTCTATCCACTGATGAAAAATGCGAGTGCTGTTTAATGGCACGCAGACACCCCGCGTGATTCCGCTCGCTCCGTAGAGGCGTGTCCCTCTGTGTGGTTCGGACGACGCTGCTCCCCAGACGTGAGAAGCGAATTCGCCTCTCGCATTCCGATCTGGCCAGCATCCCGCGAGATTACATCTGCGGCTACAGCGGCGCCCAAAAGTGATGTGTCGCTTAGCATGCGTTGCGCTACGTACCTTGACCAGGGGAGCTGGGTTCGTGCCACGCTTCCAGGACCAGCGAGAATGTCCCCTAGAGGCAAAGAGGGGAGAACATGGGTCAGAAATAATGGACACGCTCCCTGGCGCACATGTGGGATCGGGTTGCACCAAGCCAACCGAATTTCAGCAAAGCCCAACGTAGCTGGACATGAACCCAATACCGAAATCGTTACTCCAGGCTTATCGCGGCCTCCAAATTCGGCTCATTATGCAGCGGCTAATCCCCCCGTGATAATCTCCGCCGTTTTCAAAAGGTAAATTAGGCGCCCCAATATCGAAGAAATCTAGTCCGCTCCCAGCTGCTGTTTTAAGAAAAAAAATATCTTAGCTTTTTTTTCCCCCTAGTTTTTTCCACGCGTGAAAGTAGCCCACTTCTCATAACGTGATTTTTAAAAAAATAATAATAATAAGACGCACAGTGGAAGCGCGATGTTCGGATGATGCGAGCTCGGATAAGCGTTCGGATTAACCGATGTCCCGAACAGGTAAACATCGAAAAGCGCCGTAACAAGAATGAGAAGAGCGTGACCTGGCTGGTCGGAGGCGGCTTTAAAATCTGATTTGCTATTTTCGAACGGAATGTTTTCGGAAGCTCGATTATCCGAGATAGTTGGGACCAACTTGTTAGAAAGCATCTCGGATAAGCGAATTCCTCCGGAAAAAATACATGAACGCAGTAAATACAAAATTTACACAAACTCGAAACTAGCTTTTAATGCAGGTCGCTTTAATCAGATTTAATGACATGCAGATTGTATGGCCTCCAAGCAGCCCAATGCACCTTAACGCTCTTCCTCTCCTTCTTGTCATAACACTTTTTCAATGTTTATCTGCTCAGTGCATCCGAGGTTGCTTCGCCTCGGTTAAGCCGAATATCGGATAATCGAACTCCCCACTGCGCACCTATTTTTAACTATGCTTTCGATTATCCGAGGTAGTCAAGGTTAGCCTCGGATAATCGAGCTTGCGCTGTATTTTTTTTTAAAAAAACAACAACTGCAACTGGAGGAATTAAAAGGCGGAATAAGTCGGCAATTTTTCCAATACTTTCCAGGTCAGTACCTCGGCGGTCTCTAGAGCGTAATCGAGTCGATGGCGTGTAAGTGGGGGCAGGAATGCGCTTCGCATTAATGAAACTCCCTCCCTTCCGCCCCCTATCGATTGCAAATTCCCATTGTCTTCCCCTTCGCCAAGCCAGCAGGTTCAATAGATAATCCTATCTTTCGACGCCAGCCGTCAGATGGGACTCGTTTGGAACAAAATGAGATCGCGTTAGGACGCGTGTTCCCCAAAACGATCGCTTAATGTCCACGCTTTTAATGAAATTCGCGACGTACAGGGTGGGCCAAAAATCAGCCTCCCCTGCTTTTCCTGGGCTCAGCCTACGTGTATATTTAGCTTCTGGGGATCTGGGGGAGAATGCGAAAAGTGCATTTTTGTTTTGCATCCCCTCCCAGCCGCAGAAAACAAAACCAAAAGAGAAAAAAAAACGGGAAATTCCGCTCAAATTTGTCTTTTTTAACGACTATCGTCGCCCGAGTAAATAACAAACTCTGTACTTGCTCGAGTATAAGACGCACTTTCTAAACAAGCATTTGGATGGAAATTCGGATGAAACTTGACGCAACGTACAATGCAAAATGCAAACTTGTTTTGCAGAGGGAAAGCATGTAACAGCTTTTTTTTAAAAAAAACAAAACATTTTTGATCAAATATAAAACGCACTTTATACACACAAATTCGGAGAAAAATTAGGGTGCGTCTTCAAATCAGATACAATGCAAAATGCAATCTTGTTGTGTGGAGGAAAAGCACTTAAGTTATTTTTTGAACATTGTTGATATGGTGGGGGTATTTCAAACCAGCATTGCACACCTTGTATTGATGCATTTTTATCGTTTCACTTCTTATATTAACCATTGATGTCAGAAACGTGCGTCTTGTAGATTCAAGTAAGAGTGCTTTTTTTTCCCAAAATGTCACGCTTAACAACTAGGGGATGCGACTTATTACAACTGGCTAGCGAAATTCATCGCGGACCCGGTGAATCCCACATGTGCGAATTCGGAAACGGTTCGGAGACATCCCAAACCTCCCGCATGCATGTCAGGTCTTCCCACCACCTGCACCCCTAGAACAGGACAAGACGGTACTTACCGGCCAGGAGAACGAGAAGGGAAACCGTATTGGATTGGTTAATCCGGTCGCGTTAACGTTATCCAAAGCGAAGCGATTGATCGTATTGTTGCCAAGCACAGGCGTAAAGATATTCCCAAAAGTACAAGCGTTGGGTTCGGGGACCACCACGTTTTCTTGGTAATGGGTCAAACACACGCGAAACGAAGTCCTGCACTGACCAGGGCAAGGGGTCACACGCGTTCCGCTGCCGCAGCACTTGCCCTCTGCGTCCCTCGACTGGTCGTTCACGAAAGACGCCAGGCGAATTTCGAACACTCCCGAGCAGCAAGCCTGGATTTGCAACGCACGTTTAATGGTATCCAATGGAGGTGGCGAATCCGCAATCGGGCAAATGAAACGAAAAACAAGCGTGAGATTAGCGACGGCAAATGCGAAATGGTGCGCGCACCAGGGGCAGTTTTTTCCCCCAAAGTTCGTTGGACGCTGCGCAAATGATTTGTGGGACTCATCCGAAAACCCACAATTTTTTTCCGAATTTCGAATGAATTTCGCTCCCTGGTCTCCATCGACCCCGGTTTTGTCGCCCCACGAGTCCCTTATTACAATATTTTTTTTTTAAAAAAAAATCATATTTATTTTCAATTATTCTCGTTATTGTTCCGGCAAACGTCGAAATCAAACGCATCCAAAAGCCCAAAATGCTGCCCAAATTGGAGTGAATTTGGCTCGGGCCTGCAGCCAGCTTTCGTTGCCCACAGGCCCCCCTGTTTCCTTTTCAAAAGTTTCTTTTTTTTCAGTTCTCCCCCTCTCCCCTCCGTCCATCCGTCACCCCTCGTCGAAGCCCACCTAGAACGGCAGCTGCTCCTGGCTTTGTCACCGGCCCGGGGAACGCCACCCGACCACGCCGGCCCAAGACGCGTTCCGCGCGGCAGCCGAAGCGGCGTCCCTCCGGGGTCCCCCAGCCGCTTGTCGCCTATCTGCCATCCAGATCGGAAAAGCGCCCAGCGCCCAGATATGGATCCGGGCTGTGATTGGCGACGCCGCATTCGAATTCGGGCGCATTTCGCCGATTGCTTTTAACGACTTTTTATTTCTTCTTCGCGCAGTTTTTGAACTTGTCCGGAATAAAAAAAAAATTTGTCGGTCGGAATTGCCTCGAAAAACTTTGGCCAAGCTACCTTTTCGAAAGCATGTTGTTGGGGCACCCAAATAATCCCTTTCCACAATTGGAACAAACATTACTGTAATCCCAGCGCAAACTCGCATCGCAGCCACCGGGCTTTTTAAAAGGCTGCGGTTCAATGAACGCGAGTCCGGTGATCTGTCAGAAGCGATGCCGGGGCAGGCGCGAGCGTCCCCGGGGAGGCTCAGAGGCAGCCTCCGCACTCCGCACCGGACTGGCGGTTTTCGAAACGTCAAAAAAGCTTGAGCTGTTTTTTTTTTTTTGCTTTTTTCCGCGTCCCAGCCCAGCGCGGTGTTTGTCAGAGGCAATCGCCGCTGCCAAGGTCCAAGTCGGCGTTAAAAAAGTTTGGTACGAAACGTGGGTCTTACCTGCTTGAGTAGGAGAATGAGCAGGACGCAAGCCGAAGCGGGGGCCACCCGAGTAAATCCGAGCCTCCGCATGGTACGAGCGTCGGCCTGCACTCGCCTAGTACACGTTCAGCGCTGGTTCAATTTTCGCGTTGCGAGCGACCTGTGTGTCTCGTCGCACGCACTCGCACCCAATGATTGGCAAGCGAGAGCGGGGGGTTGGACTCTCCGCCCACCTGGATCCGGCAGCCTGCAAAGGGAAAGCACAAAGCGGAGGCATTAGCACCACCTAGCGACGCAAAAGCGCAACGCGGAGGGGGCCGCTAGAGGGCGCAGCTTGGCCGCGAGGGCCGGCTTTTCGGATTTGAAAGATCTCTTCGGACGTTTCCGTTTGTAATGCTGGAATGGCAAGGGGGAATGAAGAGTTCGGTTTTCCGGGAAAAAAAATCATCGCCGTTTTACTGCGGATGTCAGCGATTTTGATGTTGGGTTGCGGGTGTGGGAAGAACATTTCGGTTGCGGAAATTGCGCTGCTTAATTTGGTTCTCGTTTGGATGAATGAATTTGGATGAAATCCCTTTAACACGTGGTTGTTACGGTGGCTGCAGGGCACTGGGAATTTGTTGGAAACTGATTTGGCGTAAATTGTTCTTGCGATATTTTCGAAATTTAAGAAAGCGTATTCATCTAAAATTATGTTTCGCGAGTTTCTATCGTTTCTCACTACGCTTTTTGGTTTGAAATTGAGCTATAATTGTGGTCAGGAATTGGAAGAGTTTCGTCTGTGCTTTCGGGATCTTGCAGTTTTTACTACGTTTTTTTTGTCTTCGTTTATACTTTGGTGATTCGCATTTGGCATCGCTCAAAATTGATAAGAACATATTTACTTCCGATTTCGGCAAACTCGGTCACCAGACAATTTCTACGCTTTATTTTCTCCAGTTCAGACTGACAATAGTTGCAACGACGAATTAAAGGGGAATTAACGAACTTTTTTACGATTGTGGATTTGATATTTTGCCCACTTCGTGGCACCGGTTGCATTATTTCGTTTTCGTGCCAACAATACCGATACGGACGCGTTGCTACCAGGAAAAATACCATTACCAGACCCAGTTTCGATAGGAAAATTGGAAAATTGTTTTGTTGCCCAGATATTTGGCCGAAGTTCAGAACGTTTAGTGATTTTCGACCGCAGCCAGCCATCGTGTCTGCCGACAGCTACTTTTGTTTACTTGCAGGGAACGTTTTCTCAAACCATAGTTTTCGAGAACTTGGTTCCAATTTCCGGCATTTAGCAACAGCCATAAGGTCGAAATATGGGTGCTTTCAATAAACTACGCACGCCGTTTTCATGTCAACATTTATGTTAATAGCCGAACGAGTTTTTCTTTTTCTGAAATCCACGGTATTCGGGCATTGTTCGGAACACCTGGATTCAGCTCACTCAGTTGCAGTCGTATTTTTCATCTTTTTGAAAGTCCTTGGCATGACACCTTTTCACGCTGGTTTACGTTACCAAATTAAGCATCGCCTGCGATGTAAGTTTCCCATCAGTACCGAAATGTTTTTCAAAAATTATCGACACTCCGGATTTTGGCTGTTAAAACTGTGGATCCTTCTGATTTCTTTTTCACACGACCGTCGCACACGGAGTAGGCTACTTGCACGAAAAAGCTGGCGAAAAGTCAAATTTTAAACTTTGCAGAAAGCAACGAATAAGTTGTGGAAAGCACCCTCTCAAAGGCCTTGTCAATTTTAAATTTTAAATTGAAATTAATTTTCAAATGAAAACGTAGAAAACTTTAAAAATTGGTATCGTTATAAAGGTTAAGAGCCATACGAACCATGTAAAATTATTATTATATTATGAAACACATGTATTTAAAACGTAACCTCCCTTCTCACAAGCTTTCCTCGAAACCATTTATGAAAATGAAACAAAAACGAAAAGAAAAACAAACTTTCCCATCCCCCGAATTTTCACGAAATTCAACGTAATCCACGGTTAATTTCTAGCCAGATTCGATGCATACTCCACTGTGCGTCTTCGCAAAAAAACGGCGTTCGATTATTTGTGCGCAAATATTTCAGAAAGATCCAAGTTCCGGCAAAGATCTCGGAAGCCCGGCTTTGACCCGGGGCCGATCCACGCATGGCGAACTGGCACTACTCCGGTAAATCTACCTTGATTTCACGCACAGACTAGCCGCCAGACGGTTCTGGTCGCCAGCACCGATCGCATATCCACGAGCAATAATCCAGTGAATGAAAGTCGCACTAGGAGATAATCCGAAGCCTTGAGGGGAGCACGAAGGCACTGCGCGAGAGGCCGACTAGACGCGCTTGGCCATGGGGCAGGCCGGACGAAAAGCGTGAATGAAAAATCCCCGAAAAGGTGGCGCTGTGGAGGTACTTGTTTCGGCGTTCGGCACTTACGCTCCTACCCGCTTCTCTCTTCCGACTGTAAATGAAGAGGGCAGGTCGCCTCCGCCGAATTTATAGCCGCTCGGGCGACCAATGACAGAACGCCGGCTGCTGGTAGTAGGCCTAGCGCAGATAGTACTTCTCGCCCCACGTGCCCCTGGGGCCACGCGCCACCCCCTCCTGCCTTTTATCAATCGGGCCATATGGTCTCCATGTGCGCGCTACCTTGCTCCTTAAGACGCCATGTGCTCACCACCCCACCCACGGGCTGGGGCCTAGGGGCTCGGGCCCCTGGCGCCAGGTGACGGCTGTCACGCGCGCGGCACGTGCTGGCACGGGTCCGCAGGAACGGGTAACGCGCCTAATTAGGCAGGTGCGGAGAAATCGGACCGGACGGAGCATTTGCTGATGTCCAAGCTTGAGCATTTGCTCGACTTATCCTGTCGTTGACCCGCTTATTGTGTCGATCTTCTACTAAGGCCGCATATCGAAATTAATTTTTTTTTTCCGAAAGTATGGTCATTCACGTTTAAAGAGTTACCTCTGAATCACCTTTCCGATCGCAGTTCAGTTATTCTGTTTTAAATTTGTGAATTCACTAAGGGTGATAATTTGGGGTAAACGGATTGACTCCCTACCGAATGGTATTAATATGATGATTGTAAGATATCGAATAGAATAGAATTGAACAAGATTAACATCGAAATTAAATTCTCGACTTCCCTGACTTCTTGAACATTGTTTATGGAATATAATGTAAATCACATTTACCATTTACTGCTATTTTTATTTATTATTTCAAAAGTTGAAAGTTTCTGGCATAGGACTAAGAGGGAAGTTGGGGAGTTTCCTATTATTTATGTTTATGGAATAAAATGGAAAAATTTCTAATTACATACTTGTATTTTATTGTTATTTCAAACATTGAACGTTTTTGGCAAAGGTCTACTACATGTAAAAGAGAAAAATATGGGAATTCCCTATAATTGCACAGATACGCCCACTCTTGATCAGTACCGTAAACAATTAATCATTTGAAATTATGGTAATTTATGGCGGGTAGTTTAACTGACGAAAATTTCCCTGGCTTCTCCATGGCGTTTCAACTTCCAGGACAATTCCAGGCTTTCCAGGTAATTGGGAACCCTGTCTGAATTTTGCAAATTAATGCTTACTTTATAGAAACAATCTATATGTACATAGTGATGTCAAATATTTGTTGAGATGTATATTTACATGTTTTTGCATGCGCCTGAGACTTCCACCTGTTTCTAAAATAAGATCAACATTGTAACTGCTCTCCAGGCTATAATCAATCACTTATACCTTTAGGCACACGACCAAATTAGATATTTGATTGCTTTTTTGGGAGGTTTGAAGTTGAGCTTGTATATTCATGCATATGCATACATGAATAAACTATTCTTGTTTTATTATTTTCAATATTGAATGTAAAGTCTCAAAAGCTAAGTTTGGTCCTTTGACGAACTGAACATTTAAAATATCAAACTGCTCGTGTGAGAAATCCAGTTTCTTATCCATTCACAATAACACATTTTAAAAAACTGGTTTATAAAAATATGTTCCCATGCAAATCCGAAAGTTGAGTAGGTGCAGACACCAAAATTATCAAAATATGACATTAAAGTCGGAAAAAAACTTGAAATGCTTGCACGCATTTATTATGTCAATTAAAGTGTTAAGAAATGAAGCAATCTTTTAACATTTAACATGTTTGAGCATTTGCGATTCCGGTCTATCATCCGTTAAATCTCTTTTGCTCATTTGATGCAACCAACCATGTACAGTAAATATATGATTCGTGATGCATTTCTTCGGATGGGCGTTAGCCTATTTACGGCAGAAAAAGTTAGCTTTTATCGTTTTTTTAAAAAATCTACACGTTTTTGGGCCATAAAATTAAGGCTAGACGAAACGATATCAATCAACTGTATAAAGACAACATTTTTTAGATGAAAATGCCAAATTGTCGGCGAGATTAGCCTTAATATATTTTTCCCACAACTTGGTATTGCATTATTGCGATAACAAATGTTTGTAAACAGTCAGTTTAAAATACTTGTGATTTTTAAAGCCACCGTTCTAAATAAGTAGGCCTACATAAATGAAGAAATCTAATTTAATTTGTGCTAGCTGTTACAAACTACCAAAACTATATTGTGTCTGAAATTACTCGAGAGAAGTGGGCACATTGCGTTGTTTGCTACTGATTAAAAGGCTTTGTAAGCCTTACATGATCATTACTACATGACATTACTAATGACACGACCAACAATCACTACTCCTTCATTACTTGTCAGCCGCACGATCATGCTAACTTCACACCATTACTGGCAAACATTAGCAAACCTTACAGATCATTGCCAATGCCATTTCCTTCTGAGAATAGCATTACTAATATGGTAAACTGCAATGGAATGTTTGCCAGCAATGATGTGAATTTAACATGATCATGAACAGCTGACAAGTCGGTGTCAAGCAGACCTTACTCGATCATTACTACATGGCATTACCAACTATCTTTACTTGTCAGCCGAACACGATCATGTTAAATTCACATCATTACTGGCAAACATTCCATTTCAGTTTACCTCGCACGATTGCTATGGTCTGATCAACAAAATAATTTAATCTTTCCTGTCCCTTGACTCACATTCCATCGGTGGGCATTGGCGCTGATTAGGCGTGACTTTCTTTATGCTGGAATTCATGATCTCTAAGCCGAACAGCTCTGATTGGTTAGGACTCAGTCTATTCTTTTGTTGATCCGACTATAGTAATGTCAATTCAAAAAAACTGCCCCGCCGCACGCGATCTGCAAATTACAGAATCTCTCCAGAACTTTCCAATTCTTTCAGTGAGCATTTCGGAGCAGAAAACTGTCCCCACTTCCGGAACGGAAGGCCGCGTTATTGAATCGAGTACTGAGTATGCGTTACGGCTTGTGTATGCTAAACGTGGAAATGAGCGGTCGTGTATTTCCGCCCTCGAACGATCGCTTTATTACCCTATGAATACAAATCCACCAGCTTCGATTTATTTCCGCCATTTCCTCCGTGGCAAGGACACGTGCGCGCATGCGCAATTAGGCCTCAAATGCGCCGGGATTTATGCAAAGCACGACGTGGCAATCCAGAGGGCTTTTTAATCCCAAACCAACGAATTTGCCGGCAGAAAAAAGAGGCAATTATGCCATCGCGTTATAGTTCAATTATTCACTTCATGATTTCCACCGTAAGCTTTCCATTAATTACTCCTGTTTCGCAGAATAGTTTCGCTCTTTTTTGGACCGTGTTTCGAGAGGTGGACTGCCTCTCGCAGCTCGTTACGTGTTTTTTTTTTCGTCTATTTTCCCCCCGGATTTGAGTCACTGCACAGGTTTTCGCCTCCTTTTTTCTGTAATTGGGTTCTGGATGCTTGATTTCTGCATTTGCACGCAAATATGGATGCTCGCTGGGCTTTGTGTCCCGTGTGATTTTCCAGTTTTGCGGTTGAACCACCCCCAAATTATGTGGAATTGATAAATATTTAATCTGCCTAAGATGGAATCACACGCCACGTCTGGCCCTCTCAGTGTATTCGTGGGGTGAGGCGAAACAGCATCATTCGAAAATTAATCAATGACAGAATCATATTAAAAGACACGTATCTAGCAATGATATCTAAACGATGAATTAAAGGCCAGCGGAGTTTCGTTTGCAGAAAAAAAGGCAATTATGCCATCGCATTGTTCAATTATTCACTTCAATTATAGCTCGTCTAAACTGACATTTCTATATAATATTAATGTAAATGTATTAGTGCCTCTGAGGGGTGCATTATGGACCCCACTTAGAACATGCGTTTGCAAATTTTGATTCATCGTTCTGCGAGATTTGAGAAACGTAATTCATGGAAGCCTGAGTTCTGATTTTGCGAGAAGTGTCATTCGTATACCAAGTAAACCAAGACTACAGCAATCTAATAATGTGTACGTTCCAAAACGTGCAGTTTAAATTGATCGATGCAATCCAAATGAAGATTTCAATTCATCGTTTAATTAATGACAAATTAACTCGTTTACTAAAATCTGGCCATAATGCTGAAACGGTGAATACCCCCATCAATAACGCTTTCAATTAAAGAAAAATGCTGATAATAATAATAATCCTGTGGAATGACACGGTATATTGACGAATATACTGTCAGTAATACTGAAAGGCACCCGCCTTAGGACCATTTGAAAATGAATCTGATAAAATTCCAATGTAACTTTCACCGCTATCCGTTCATCCTGGTGGAAAGATCAGTATAATTAGTACAGTAGATATCAGTACAAATATACTGATCATATACTGATATTAATAAAAAATGCAGTGATATCACTAAACATACTGATATTAGTAGTCCCAAAAAACAGTATATATACTGTGATAATGATGATGATGATAATAATAATAACAATAATTATACACTGTAATACTTCATTCCAAGACGGAAAGGACGCCAATTGGGCAGAATAATACGCCCTTACATAAATCCGTCAATCCAGCTGGCTTAAATTATTACAAAATACATTTAAACTTGGATCACAAACAGCATAAGCAAGATTTGGTGGGGCATGTATAACCATACAGTTATCCTAGCCCTTAGTGTGACGTGAGAAGGATATCAGTATAGAATCGTACTGATATTAGTAGAAAACGCATACAGATATTTTCTCCAGGGCTAACACCAGCGGCTTTTCCAGAGAAAGTTCAAAATCCTTGAAATCGGGCAGAAAGTCCCTGCCATTTCCTAACTTTCCAGCTCCCCTGCACAGCACACCCCTACTGCCAAAGGAACACCATCGCCCCCAGAGTGAGGGGGGACAAGTTGGCGAGGGGACGGACCGCAGATGCGTGGCACCACCGAAGCGACTTCTGCAGTTGGCCGGCCATCTGCTCATCAGCAGCAGCAGTTGTTGCCTCTGCTGCATGCAGCACCTGCCGCCCTGGCACACTCTCCTCCTGCGTGTCTTTGCATCTGACAACACATGGCTTATTGCTCAGGCTTTCTTTTCGTCATTTTCTTACTCGAGTCGTTCATTATCACCCTCTTTATCCCCCTCTCTTCTTCTCCAGGGGAGCTTTCTTCTTAATTTTATTCCCATTTTCGCTTCCATTATTTTCCATCAACCACTGTTGCGCACCCTCATCATCCCCCACGCCCAACGCGCGTGCTCGATCCGTAGTAGTGATGCCCCACGCGGTGCATTGTGGGTCCCGGGAATCTGAGGGCTAGGAGAGATGTATGTCTCACCAAATCTTGCTTAAGCAAAGTAAAGCCCTTGATTGAGGGGAGGGATTGGGGGGGGGGACCCCCATTAAGACTAAAATTGCTTTAATTAATATGACATTCGCTAAAAATGCTGGAAATTGGACAAATCCTCACTCGCCCCCAAATTCATTTTCAAAACTTGTAAACGGCTTTTACAAAGTGGACGAAAAACATGGTTAAGAACATGGAATTTGAATGTTTTGAGTGTCTTAAACGTTTCAGTTACACGTAAAAACACGTTAACGTGTTTAAGAGAGCTCAATTTGGAATATTTTAATGCATTCTGTATACACAATTTTGAGTAAATATATCAATTTGTGAAATTACATGTGCATGGTTTGGACACACAGTATCTCGGAAGTATCTTACCGAAGTTAGTGAACGTAGGCTTACAAGTTAGTAAGAACTCTTACAAATAAGGTTTCTTACTTACATTATATGTTCCTATCAACATCTTTTACTTTCGTAATTGACTGAATCACCCTTTATGTCTAAAAAAATAAGCAATATTCAAGATATACCACTTTAATTTTCCTTTTTTATCGTTTTTAGTTTCACGTGTTTATGTTATATTAGGCATAATTGGTGATGGCTGTTTGTTATGCTGTTGACATTGAGAGACATCCGTTTGACCACAGGCCGTAATTAAGAACCAGGTTTGGCTATGACCTCATGTCAACGTTGACCTGCCGGCCGTTAAATATGGCGTTTTATTTTTTGCGACTTTAAAAGTTGATTTACCGGATATGTTCTCTTAGTGATTTGCAACATTGTTGTCTACCGAATTGTGAGACGTGGGAAGTAAGGGGATGATTAAGGCAAATTTCTCTGCATGTACGTATGTGAAAGTGACATTTGAGGACAGACTTGTTTGAGAAGATTTAAAGCGTGAATCCTTCTACCATGTTTCTCAAGTGAAGCGATTTCGTAAATAAGATGCGCTGCAAGAACAAATAATAATCCTTATTTGCATTTAGTTTTTCCTCACTTTGAATAACTTTTCCCAGTGGCTAAGATCGTTAAAACAAGAATGTTTAATAACTTTATTCAACTACCAGATTCGCTGACATTTCGTGAATTTTAAGTTAACAAATTCTTTTGTTTTTTAGACTGAACTTTCATAACCAGGTTAAATGAAAGGTTAGATAACCAAGGATTACTTAAAACCACGAGTTTGTTAATAGGTTTTTGGGATTTTTTACATATGGAGTCTATGATGGAGTTAGCCTGTTGCCGCTAGGAATTCTGGGAAAACTGCATTATATTACAAACCTTGGGTTAATTCCCTGCCTGTTAGCTGGTGAACTACTTACTAACCTTCTGTGGAACAATGCTTTTTATTGGTTAAGTAGAGGTTTACCTTGGGGTTGGCTTAACGCTTGTTGGTGCAACCAACACCTCGCATGGGGAGTAGAGTACCCGTCCGATGTATACATGCCAAAACTGCCGAACATTCGAAAACGTACGTCAAACCAAAATCGAAATAAAAATTGTGAGACTATTTCTTTTGTGATTCCAAAAGTGAAACTCGTTCTTCCTGGTGGATGATTTTTTTCTGAAAGATCCATCCTTAAACGTTTTATAATCTCCGTTCCAAATCAACCCTACCATAAAAGCATATAGCACGACACATGTTACGCTGCCCCTCCATGGATATACATGGATATGCTGCACCTATCACGTAAGTACCATACGTTACGTCTTCACTTATAAACACCAGATCTCGTTTTCCACCCCCACTCCAACGTTGCTTTCCATTCATCTTCTTCCCACAATCGCTTAGCCCCCATCCTCTGCTCCTTCTAAGGTGTGGGACTTGCTCCATTCATGCTTCCATTCAGGCCAGTGGGCTTCGACCCCCACTCCTCCTTTGAGGTCCCCAACCTTAGCCTTAACTCACCCCAGTGCTACCGTGCATCTATCCCTATGCTCCGAGGGGATATTCTTTACCTTAGCAACCCCCTCCCTGAAGCTGTTTTTTTCACCTCCAGGCTTTGTTCCTTTTCAAGCGCTCCCCATCCACCTCCATCTTGTCCTGCCCATTTCTAATATCCATTTTCTATTGCGTGAACCCCCCTTGCTTCTTCCGATTAACCCCCCCCCTTCCTTTCCCCCACCTCACCTTCTTGGTTTTTGAGCCCGTTGTTGAGGAGCCCACCTCAAGGACCCCTAGCGGGGCAGCACGCTTTTCTGCCCCCGGGGCCGAGGAGGGGGCACGTGCCTCCTGTCACAAAGTGATCGGGGTCCGTACCCGGCCAGCTGCTCCGTGCCTTAAAGACCCCGCTAACCCGCTCTTTAGCGGACCCGAAGCTGGTTCCGAACAAAAGACCCTGCGATGCTCTTAGCAAATAAGATCGGGCTCGTGATGAGATCAGCTCAGCGGTTGGGTTTTTTGCAGAGCTCGATCGACTCATTTGCATACTCGCTCGAGCACGACCTCCTCCTATTTAGGCCGGTAATGTCCGTGGCCGGGTTCCGACCCCGGGCTTGGGCCCCCGACGAAACCCCGAAAGCCGATTCCGTTTGAGTTCTCAATGCAACCTAAGAATGTGCTGAGTGGCGCTTTGTTCTCTCGGTGAGTTCGATCTTGAGCAAAAAGTGGTTTTGCGGCGAGATGGGCGGGACTTGGTGTTTGACCACTGTAACGGAAGTGGTCACCTAAAGACGGGTTGCAGGAGGCAATGCTCTCTTTCATCGAAACATTCTTTATTTCTTTTGCAATATAAAGTGCTTTCTGTGCTTGCGCCCAGTGCTTTTAGAAATGTTCAGGCATAACCCATACGAAAATGGAACGGCACATACACTGCGTTACTTGCAATGCATTGCTGTCTAAATCTTTAAGAAATCGACATGCAATGTCCCATTTTGATAAAGATTTGACATTGCATGTCTTCCACATTAATCTTTGTCATCCGTGGGTTTTTTTAAGGAATATTCCCTATGTGAGTGTGAATTTTCCCCAGTGTTATCAAAGTGTTAAGAGATGATAGGGTTTAGAATTCGTTTACATAGGAACGTGTTTTCGGCACCTGTTCCTATATTACAAGGAGCCATTACAAGAACGCGTTACATCCGAGAAAGTGTTTCTTGAACAAGTTCCCAAAATGAGAACATTTTCGATTTTACTTTTACAAATGCGTCCATCTCACTGCCCTTCTGTATGCGTTCTTGGTGGTTCTAAGCGTTGAGGGAATGGATGTAAACATGAAACAACGGATCAAAATGCTAGTCTTTTGAACTTGTACTTTTAATTCATGGAAGGTGTTCTGGCATCTTGCAAATGAACCTGGTGCAAAAGCGTAGAATTGAAAATCATTTTATATCAACTTAACGTGTTACGAATAGGCAATATCCCATTTCAGCCATATTCCTTTTCATGGCTGAACAAGCACCTTATAGAAATAACTAGACGTTTGCTTTTAAAGCTTCTTTTATGGTCTGCTGTTCGAGCGTGTCAAGTATACGCGGTTTTTAGAACAGGTATTTTGGAACACTGACAGGTTAACTGACATTCCGCCTAGAACACATTTGTTTCAGTTCAGAGGGATTAGTCGTGTAATTGCATATCAAGCGTGAGGGCTGTACATGACATTCAGTATACTGAAACGAGAATGGGGAAAATAAATCTGAACCGGAAATGGGGCTCATAATCCGGATATTGCGTGTGCGCGGTTTTCAAATTAGGAAAACCCCGTGTAAATTTCTAGACAAGGATAAATTATTACAAAAAAATGAAAATAACATTAAAGTTATGTGCTGTAATTATACTTCCTTCCTCCATTCACCCTGATTTCGGAAAACTATGGGGATTGAATTTGCAGCTGCAATTCCTTTCGTCAACATTACCATTTTACGAATTTAAAATTATGAGAATAACGATGTCAATTGTTAAAACAATTATTTAGAAACTCATTCGAAGATTTCAATTAAAACTTTCGAGCATACAAAGTGCTTACAATCACGATTAACGTGTTATAAAACGATTTGATAAAATAAATGTTTATTAAAATGACTGATGGTGATATTTGTATAGTGCGAAGCTACATTTGTAAACTGATTCTCAAAGTTACAGTTATTGTATATATTCATAACCTTGTATAAATTGTATAACATTGTATCTATGGAAATCGTTATTGTAATGTTTAGACGCAGACTTTGATGTAAATAATGTAAATATTTAGTCTGTTTTGTATACCAGTAAACATGTAGTAACAATGATCTAATTAACCTTATTTTAGAAATTTTATGATCAGTAGTTTTACAATTTTTGTTTTTGCAAATTTGACATAACAGGTTTTCCGGAAGCAGGTACGTGTATAACACCATTTAAGTTTAATAACTCTATTATTGGCAGGTGCATTAAAGTATACCACAGTTTATACAATTAACTAAAGTATCCGCAACTACTTTAAGGATGCCTCCATGCGGGTGTCTTGGTTCTTTGCATCTCAACCTAAGTGAACTGCCAAAATTATTTGTTGTAACCATTTTTGAAGCCTTTTCAACACGCATGTAATCGGTCAATAATTAAAACAGGAATCTTGAAATGCTCGATCAGTTGTGAAGTTTCGCTCACTTTCGATTCATCATTTACTAACAACGTTTAATGGGAATTCAGCTATACTTAAGTTTTTACGTGTAAAATTAAGAGTGGTACTGGAGGTCTATCCGGAACCCATAAAAACATAATGTAAAATCCAGTACATTTTTCCGCAACAAATCTAACATTAAACAAGCAATTAAAGACCTTAATTTAAAGCTATACATGGGTGAGTGCAGTGAGTGAAAGTAATAAAAACACCAAGCAAACAATATAGCACAAATCAGCTGAGTTACATTAATTGAGGATAGGCATTTCCAATTTAGTAACAGATTACGCAAATGTGGAATTCCCTTAAATTTGCCGTTTAACTAACAATAGAACTCAGACACGCTCTTATAATTAATGAATTGTTTGGAACTGTTTTTTACTTTTCATTTTTCTGTATTACTTTATTTTGAAAATGTCATCAAAAATTAAGCAAGTCTGATTTCGCGCCACATGATCCGCGACTGTAAATATGCTACGTTTCACGTGTTATTTTGCTTCATAACTTCTACATTCACGACAGTGCATGTCACGATATTCGTCTGATATTTAACTGTCGGTGAATTCCCAGCATCGCTGCGAGTTGATGAAGATTGATCGGTTCGATCTAGAATCTGGATGATGCCACACATATTAATAATTATGAGTGATTATCGCTCATTGTTAAATGCGTGCAATTGTAAGCAATGTTAGCTGCTTAAAAAATATATATTATGCCCTTTGAAAAAAGAATTCAACAAGTCCTAATTTTATGGGGGCCATCAAATTATCCTGGCCTATATTCTTAGACGAGAAGCAATCAAGTGTTCACGAAGTCAAGTGTCGTGACATTCACTCATGACAGCAAACGACGTGAAAACCCATCTTAAGCCGTTCCTTTAAAGTTGCCAAGAAAAATACCGGAGGGCAACGTCAAAAATCGCAATCTATTTAACAGGTGAGCAGCCTGCATGAATGGCTCCTTTCTGGGGTGCTTGAAGAAAAAAAAACTTGCTTTAATTGATCGAATGTTTAAAACAATTGCATTCCAAGTCGAACGCACGGTTGCAGCCATTTTCCATTTCATTTAACATTTGGAATTCGGTTTGTGTTTGGCTTCTACGTGCCCGGAATCACACGAATGACCATAAAAACGCATTAATTAAATTTTAAGGGCAATATCCTTCAATAATTCCGTTTTGTGCTTCGCCCGGCCTGTTCAGCGGTAGTGATAGCGCTTCCATGACTGTGTAAACAGTGGTCAGTTTGCAGAACACCACTAGCCTTTGGTTCGTATTTTATAATTTTGTAATTATGCTTAAAGCAAATTATGCTGAGCTTGATTTTTGGGTTGACAATGTGACGTCATAAGATTTGGATGGTAAGCAATTTGTTGCCATCAAATGTTTATAAAAAGCTCAAGCATGATTTAATATGATCGAATCCTTTGCAGACCTGTGCAGCTTTTTTCATATGTAATGGACATGTTTAGAAAATATGCTGCGCACGTTACATGTCCAATACATCCTTACAGTTACTCTGTAAACCATCATGTAGGAATTAATGGTTCCACTGTTGTTGGTTTATGTGGTTGTTTGGAATCTACCAATGTTTGGTTTTCTACAAATTCTTATGAGCATGTGGTGTCATAGTAAGTAATGGGAGTTTAATGGAATATACAAATTACATCCACAATCCTCAATTAAATTATAAAAACAATGATAAATGCAATACTTGAGATGACATGTTAATGTTAGTAAATAGGGAATATTTTTAGCATATAGACATCTTGCATGGAAGCATTAAAACCAATAACCCGTTTTTCCCGTATACGAGAAACTAAACCATATGTCAATTAGTTGTAATATGTCTTGTAATTTGTAACTCTTAAGCACTTGAGTTTAGGCAAAGTTCGAGAAAATGTCAAACTTGAATACTGAGTAGCCAGATTCACTATAGAGCAGACTGTCGTAAGACACAAAGATAAAGCAGGTAAATAAATACCATGTATTGAAAAATCGAATTGATGTTTCAGCACCTGCAACTAAAATGACAAACCTTGGTTTTACCGAACGCAAATACAGAATCTTATCTTGTTTTGGTCGTAACACAAATTAGAGAGCTTTCAAGAATTCACACTGAGATCCCGTTCCCAAGTTTCTCACTCCTTAATAAATCCATTTCTAAGACATACTTTTTATTTTGCCAGATAAGAACGTTCCCCTGCAGATTTAAGATGAAAAGGGACGTTAAAGGGTTTTTTAAGGGGGAATCCAGGATGTTTATGTTGGGATAAGCTCAACGCAAAGGGGAGAAAACTGATGGAGTCGCCATCATTTTTCACGAATATCTCCTTTTTTACGAAAGCAACTGCTTTAATATATCACGTAAAACGGGTGCTGCGTCCCGAAATTGGTAAAAAAACACATACGGTGGGGTGAGCTTTAAACATCCCTCTAACATCAGTATCCAGTTGAAGAGCATCAAGTGAATCCCGGTTAGCAAACCACACCTGCATGTGCACTTCATAGCGAATCATAAACACTTGTCTGTGAGCTTCATAATTGATAATTTGCAATTGCGTGTGAAATTGAACAGTGAATCATTTACACTCGTACTTGTATATGCGTCGCAGTGAAACGTTTCCACCTGCACACGAGCTTCGTATTAAATCATTTAGAACCTCATTGCGAATCATTTACAATTTGATATGAAATTCAATACAGCATGAGCAATTGCATGCGGGTGTCGTCAATTAAGACAGTTATTTTTTCCGGAGGTCACATAACGGTTTTCTTCCAATTTAACTTTTTATAAATAAAAGGGACATTTTCAAATCATAAAACATAACGCAGACCCTAGAGGACAACCAATTCCACGCAGAAAAAACTACATTTATCAGTTACACAAGTATTTGAAACAAAAATATGTTAGTAATTTTTTACATGGTGGATATTTTTTTGGCTCAAGTCTTAATAACCAGTAAGCTAAGTTCGATCTTGTTATGCTTAGGAGCGTCGTAGCCAATCAGCTGATTTCTGACGTTTCATCAACAGTTGGTGAAAAAAGTTTCAACAGTGATGCAACTAAAAAAATTGCAATTTACAATAGAAGCAATTTTGTAAATCGTTTTTTCATTGCTTCACCATTGTTTCAGAATTAACAAATCTACCAATCCTGCAAAATCTATGGGGTTCCACAATATGCTGTTTTTTTCTTGCTCAAGCCATTTCAAATGTCTCTTAGTGTTATAGGATTTGCCAGCATCGCCTGACGTAACCGTGCTAAAGTCAACACAATCCGCCATGTGACTGGTATGCCATGTCCTTGAGGACCTTGAGAGTGACGTCGGGCGCTACTGTCCAAAGTCTATTTTGCGAAGGCAAATGCCAATTTTAAATCTTATGTCAGCGTTAAGCAGCCAAATGTCCTAATTAGAAACTTTCTCTTGTGCGAACGAAAGGTGCAACGTGTTTTGTTCGCGTTTTCGATGTAACCACGTCCTTGACACATCATTGTCAAATGGGACGTTTGTGCCTTGATCGGAATGTTCCAGTTGTACGCTTTGGATATGCAGCTTCTACATTTTAAACAAGGTAAATTACATGCTGTTAACACGTTTTCACCTTCACGACTATGTTTGGTTGGATTATAGAAAAGGGTTGAATGTCGCTAAATCTATCCAATCATCCATTCGCTAAACGCGAATGTACAATAGTCACTTTGGATAAATCTTCCAAAGTAACAAGTGTAAACAGCCGTTCACGTTTCATTGAACATCGAAGGTGACCGATTAAAGCATGCAGGCCAATTCTATGGATTCATCGAAAGTGAACATCAAAATTGAACGACGTAAGGAATTGACCCCCATTCTACATGTAGTTTGCATGAAATCGATGAAAATAGAGCTAGCACATGAATTTGCTCAAAAACCTATTTTAGAATAGTCTGAAAGGCGTTGCCTTTCGCGGAATGTCCTATGGTTTCCTTGACAACAGCCGAATAAAAGAACATTCCAAAGTTGATTTTCATACAAGAAATCACGTGCCGAATGAAAAATGTCTTTCAGCTGACCAGACCATCCCATGTCATTGTTTCAAAGCCATGCTTCAGAATGAGCTTCATCCAACGCTGACATGGCTTCACTTTGGATGATTCATTCATTCATTCTTGAGGTTCATCAAGAGTGACAGTGCAAACTCAGCTCAACAAAAATGATAAAAATGGATATTTTGGAATTGACGTTGTCCGGCACGCGTCCGAACGCGAGAGCATCCAAGGCGCATGCGTGGTAATGCGTGGCACGTGTGGAACGCCTCGAGCTCTTATGCTAATGAACCTGAAAAAAGGCATAGGCACGAGCACACTGTCACCTTAGGCCCACGGTCGCTGGGGAGAGTGGCCGGCCTTAAACAACCTTGGAAGTTGGAAGCGATGGAATTGGGGAAAAAGTGGCAAGCAGATGGCACGGTTCGAACATTCGCACGCGAACGCGCGTACTTGTTATGCAAACTACTTGTTATCGGAGCGGCCAACGCAGGTTTTTCCCGCCTTTTTTTGGGCCAACTGGCGCGTGCAGCTGCTACCATCTGCGGCACGCGCGCCAAGGGGATGACCGGGAACTGCGTCGGCAGCTGGGGTAGTGGACGCAGTGACGTCACGCAACGTGAGCCGATAAGGTGCCTACTCCCAGTCAGTACCCACCAGTCTTTTAGCAAACACATTCCCAGTGTCATTAACCAGTTAACCAAGCAAGACAGAAATTGTTATACATGTAACTATAAATTGATATACATGTATGTGTATTACATCAAACAAGAGCTGGAATTGCAGGCGCTGTCTAAATAAGTTTCAGCTACTCGTCGGAAAATTGTGATGTCACGTGACGTCAAGCTACAAACGTACCTCACCCTCATCGCATTCCAGTGACCATAATCAAATAGTTTTGCCTGGCGACACTTGACATCATATTTTTGCGTTACGTCGACGTTTGACGTGAAGCTGAAACAATTATTTCTAAACATTTATAAACTGTTTGTATAAAATGCACCGTTTGCTACCTAGTTTTTATAAAAATTTCGCCTCCGGCGTTCACCTGATTCAATTTTTAATACGTTACTTTTTGTTACTTTTTGGCAAGAAAATGTAATATTATTTCCAAAAAAAATACTGAATTCAAAATTGATTCAAAATTGTTTGGCCATGTTTTTATAAATAATGCTGTACAGGAATGCGGACTAAAATCCATCATTTGTGATATTATTTCTTCTGCAAAACGCTACCCATTTTTGGTGAGGTGGAATGTAATTGTTTTATAACATGGTGCATCCTCCTTATTTACACTCGTGCATTCTTTCCTAGTTTCCTACTGTATTCCGATTTCATGAGGCCTTATGGTGCTGCTTCCCCCCCCCCCCCTTCCCCCTAAATTCGTACGAATGCTATGCACAAGCAATGCATTCTCTTCCTCGTTGTTGCTGTTAGCTTGGAATGTCAACGTTTTGTTTCCTGTACTTCAAAATGCGTTGTTATTGTTTAGAGGGGGTAGTGATATCCTATTTATATACATGTATAAACGAAACAGTGCCGCTACAAAATGCTCTGCATTTTACCATTCAGGGTGTCCGAAACGTCAAAAACTTGTGGTCAATCCTTAGTTCCGACTGTCCTGCACAGGTGGAAATAGTTTTTCCAGTTGGTTACATACGGGTACTCATGTTTCGGACATCCGGTTTCTCTCTTCTCTCAAGTTTTGGACTAGTCGAAATTCATAACTTAATGTAACTTTACAGGGTGATAAAACAGGTCTATATGTACTTTCCACGGGCGTTTGCTTCCTTTTTTTAACACAAACTTAGGCATTTCCATCAAGGATGAAAAACTAGCTAATGTAGTACTGTCGGTTATAGGGTGCGTGGCGATCGCGTTTTATAAATCCACATTTTCGCTTGAGTTACGGCAAAGGTCGACTAAGTTTGCATTTAAAATATTGCTCGAAACTCGTTTCTAACCAGCTTGCATCACGCACCACGTTAGCAAAAATTGGGAATAATCAAACGGGTCAAAGATGTGTGCAGCGTACTAGAACCGTGTGTTTATAACACTGGTGTAACATGTCGAAAAACATACGACCTATAAGTGTATAAATGGGATGAAAACCTACAGTCACCCTCGATTATAAAGCATTTTTAAGGGTGTGCTGAAGCGGCCAAAGCATGGATCTTTCTTCTTTGCTCCGTTTTGATCTAAAAATTCTGATACACATGTGGGGCTAAGATGCATGTAATGCCACTGCAGGAATTCAGGATGTAAATTGGATCACATTTACTCAGTATTATCTTGAGCAGAATGATATATGTAGGCCTATCATTTGAGGGATTAAATTCAGATCGGCTACAGACTTTCCTGTTTTAGAATTACCTGTTCCCAATTCACTTTTATAGGAAACTGATGTGATCACCTGCACATTTTGAGAACATAAAAAGCGTCCTTTCAAATTTATTTATGGATTAATACAACGTACTTGTATTTACCAAGGTGATGGTTGCAGAAACATAAGCAAATATAGTGTTCGAAAAGAAAATTAATGTGATCACTTACACAGTTTGGAGCTTTTAGCATGATTTTTTTCTTTCGTATTTATTTGTAGTTTAATAAAACATAATCGTGTATTTATCATGGCAATGAACGGTGTCTAGGTTTACCAAGGTAACGGTTGCAGAAAAAGCAAATACAGGGTGTCCGAATAGTTGTTCTAAACTGCGATGATACGATCGACGGCTTTTCGAACTCTCTGTAGTTTAGGAAATCCTTTATACTAGTTTTTTAAATGTGAGTAACTATAAACCTGAAGCTCCTGTGAAGAATATGACGTTACCAAATCTGTTTCTTGATTACTAATAGTAAACTCTAACCTGATGAATTGAACGTATTTGAACAACAGCCATGGTCCAAAATGGGAGATAATTTTGGCACGCTTTTTCCCGCCGTTTTTTGGCCCACCATGCATGTCTCCCCTGCATTGTCACCACCCATGGACTTCAATTTTCGTTTCAGTCCATCTCCTCTCTCATTTTTTAAGCGGACCAGGGTGAAAGTGGGGCCAGGTGAGCTAGGTGACACAACAGGGCGCACGTGCCCTGCACCCAGCGCCATCTTAGGTGGGTAAAAGGCTAGCTGGTCACTCCGTCCATCCCCTCTACCTGTCCCCCCGCAAAGGGAGCAGCTGCCCCGGTGCTCAGCCACGGGATATCCCCTCTGGATCCCGTGCCCCTGGGGGCGAAACGAGGGGGATGGAGCTAGAAAGTGAGAAGGGGGGTGAAAGCTGCTACGGGAAGGGCCCAGGACATCGAGATGGAAAAAGACATCTGCTCTTTTGCATCGCAACGTGTATGCCTGTTGCACCAACTCCCACCACCAGCTTTGGGCTTACGTAAGTGTCCTCTCCCTCCAGTGGAGCGGCACACACGACGTCATTTCCGGAGGGAATACTGGACAACCTAGAGTCGCGCATGCGTATCTCCCAATCTTGGCGGTCCATTGACTTATGGGACACCCCTTATTGTCACGGGTGCATGGCAGGCAGCTAGTCGATGGTGTTTTTTATTCGTGCTGTTATTAGACACAACGTTTGAGAGTTAACTTTGCTGAGAGAGGAAATTTTGGGGAAAAATTGTTCAAGTCGAACTTGGATAACTGGATCTCTATAACTGGTATGCCTATCTCAATCCGAGCGTTTTTCACCAGAAAACGTGTACAGATCGGAGTATTTCAGCCTGTTTGAGTGAGATGATTTTCTCCTGTGTATGATACGCTATTGTACTTCTATGAGTGGAACTGAACTTCGAAAGGAACTAGATAACCTAACACGACCATGAAAATCAGAACAAATACTGAAATTGAAACGTAATGCGAAGGAATTAAGTGACTGATGTTTTCATTGAAATATTATTTTCGATTTTAATTAACATTACATTGAGACTCAGTACCATGGGACC